>CAXIES010000657.1:0-217417 GCA_964023965.1 Melinopterus prodromus | reverse complement strand
TTTTAGTTGGGTTCGTAATTTTACCGGAGTTTTAGTTGGGTTCGTAATTTTACCCGGAGTTTTAGTTGGGTTCGTAATTTTACCCGGACTGTTTAGTTGGGTTCGTAATTTTACCCGACTTTTTAGTTGGGTCGTAATTTTACCCGGACTTTTTAGTTGGGTTCGTAATTTTACCCGGAGTTTTAGTTGGGTTAGTAATTTTTACCCGGAGTTTTAGTTGGGTTCGTAATTTTTTTCGGAGACATTTTAGTTGGGTTCATATTTTTACCCGAGTTTTAGTTGGGTTCGTATTTTTACCCGAGTTTTAGTTGGGTTCGTATTTTTACCCCGAGTTTTAGTTGGTTCGTATTTTTACCCGGAGTTTTAGTTGGTTCGTAATTCTACCCGGACTTTTTAGTTGGGTTCGTAATTTTACCCGGCCTTTTTAGTTGGGTTCGTATTTTTTACCCGGAGTTTTAGTTGGGTTCGTAATTTTACCCGAGTTTTAGTTGGGTTCGTCATTTTTCCCGACTTTTTAGTTGGGTTCGTATTTTTTGCCCGGACTTTAGTTGGGTTCGTAATTTTACCCGGAGTTTTAGTTGGGTTCGTAATTTTACCCGGAGTTTTAGTTGGGTTCGTAATTTTACCCGGAGTTTTAGTTGGGTTCGTAATTTTACCCGGAGTTCTACTTGGGTTCGTAATTTTACCCGGAGTTTTACTTGGGTTCGTAATTTTACCCGGAGTTTTAGTTGGGTTCGTAATTTTACCCGGAGTTTTAGTTGGGTTCGTAATTTTACCCGGACTTTTAGTTGGGTTCGTATTTTTTACCCGGACTTTTAGTTGGGTTCGTAATTTTACCCGGAGTTTTAGTTGGGTTCGTAATTTTACCCGGAGTTTTAGTTGGGTTCGTAATTTTACCCGGACTTTTTAGTTGGTGTTCGTAATTTTACCCCGGACTTTTTAGTTGGGTTCGAAATTTTACCCGGACTTTTTAGTTGGGTTCGTAATTTTACCCGGAGTTTTAGTTGGGTTCGTAATTTTACCCGGAGTTTTAGTTGGGTTTCGTAATTTTTTCGGACTTTTTAGTTGGGTTCGTATTTTTACCCGGAGTTTTAGTTGGGTTCGTATTTTTACCCGGAGTTTAGTTGGGTTCGTATTTTTACCGGAGTTTTAGTTGGGTTCGTATTTTTACCGGAGTTTTAGTTGGGTTCGTAATTTTACCCGGACTTTTTAGTTGGGTTCGTAATTTTACCCGGACTTTTTAGTTGGGTTCGTATTTTTTACCCGGAGTTTTAGTTGGGTTCGTAATTTTACCCGGAGTTTTAGTTGGGTTCGTAATTTTACCCGGACTTTTTAGTTGGGTTCGTATTTTTTACCCGGACTTTTAGTTGGGTTCGTAATTTTACCCGGAGTTTTAGTTGGGTTCGTATTTTTAACCCGGAGTTTTAGTTGTGTTGGTAATTTTACCCGGAGTTTTAGTTGGGTTCATATTTTTTACCGGACTTTTTAGTTGGGTTCGTATTTTTACCCGGAGTTTTAGTTGGGTTCGTATTTTTACCCGGAGTTTTAGTTGGGTTCGTATTTTACCCGGAGTTTTAGTTGGGTTCGTATTTTTACCCGGAGTTTTAGTTGGGATCGTATTTTTACCCGGAGTTTTAGTTGGGTTCGTAATTTTACCCGGAGTTTTAGTTGGGTTAGTATTTTTTACCCGGAGTTTTAGTTGGGTTCGTATTTTTTACCCGGAGTTTTAGTTGGGTTCGTATTTTACCCGGAGTTTTAGTTGTGTTGGTAATTTTACCCGGAGTTTTTAGTTGGGTTCATATTTTTTGCCGGACTCTTTAGTTGGGTTCATATTTTTTACCTGGAGTTTTAGTTGGGTTCGTATTTTTTACCCGGAGTTTTAGTTGGGTTCGTATTTTTACCCGGAGCTTTAGTTGGGTTCGTATTTTTACCCGGAGTTTTAGTTGGGTTCGTATTTTTTACCCGGACTTTTTAGTTGGGTTAGTATTTTTGCCCGGAGTTTTAGTTGGGTTCGTATTTTTTTACCCGGAGTTTTAGTTGGGTTCTAAATGTTACCCGGACTTTTTTGTTTGGTTCGTATTTTTTACCCGGAGTTTTAGTTGGGTTCGTATTTTTACCCGGAGTTTTAGTTGGGTTCGTATTTTTACCCGGAGTTTAGTTGGGTTCGTATTTTACCCGGAGTTTTAGTTGGGTCGTAATTCTACCGGACTTTTTAGTTGGGTTCGTAATTTTACCCGGACTTTTTAGTTGGGTCGTATTTTTACCCGGAGTTTAGTTGGGTTCGTAATTTTACCCGGAGTTTTAGTTGGGTTCGTCATTTTTCCCGGACTTTTTAGTTGGGTTCGTATTTTTTGCCCGGACTTTTAGTTGGGTTCGTAATTTTACCCGGAGTTTTAGTTGGGTTCGTAATTTTACCCGGAGTTTTAGTTGGGTTCGTAATTTTACCGGAGTTTAGTTGGGTTCGTAATTTACCCGGAGTTCTACTTGGGTTCGTAATTTTACCCGGAGTTTTACTTGGGTTCGTAATTTTACCCGGAGTTTTAGTTGGGTTCGTAATTTTACCCGGAGTTTTAGTTGGGTTCGTAATTTTACCCGGACTTTTTAGTTGGGTTCGTATTTTTTACCCGGACTTTTAGTTGGGTTCGTAATTTTACCCGGAGTTTTAGTTGGGTTCGTAATTTTACCCGGAGTTTTAGTTGGGTTCGTAATTTTACCCGGACTTTTTAGTTGGGTTCGTAATTTTACCCGGACTTTTTAGTTGGGTTCGAAATTTTACCCGGACTTTTTAGTTGGGTTCGTAATTTTACCCGGAGTTTTAGTGGGTTCGTAATTTTACCCGAGTTTTAGTTGGGTTCGTAATTTTTTCGGACTTTTTAGTTGGGTTCGTATTTTTACCCGGAGTTTTAGTTGGGTTCGTATTTTTACCCGAGTTTTAGTTGGGTTCGTAATTTTTTCGGACTTTTTAGTTGGGTTCGTATTTTTACCCGGAGTTTTAGTTGGGTTCGTATTTTTACCCGGAGTTTTAGTTGGGTTCGTATTTTTACCCGGAGTTTTAGTTGGGTTCGTAATTTTACCCGGAGTTTTAGTTGGGTTCGTAATTTTACCCGGACTTTTTAGTTGGTTCGTATTTTTTACCCGGACTTTTAGTTGGGTTCGTAATTTTACCCGGAGTTTTAGTTGGGTTCGTATTTTTTACCCGGAGTTTTAGTTGTGTTGGTAATTTTACCCGGAGTTTTAGTTGGGTTCATATTTTTTACCGGACTTTTTAGTTGGGTTCGTATTTTTACCCGGGAGTTTTAGTTGGGTTCGTATTTTTACCCGGAGTTTTAGTTGGGTTCGTATTTTACCCGGAGTTTTAGTTGGGTTCGTATTTTTACCCGGAGTTTTAGTTGGGATCGTATTTTTACCCGGAGTTTTAGTTGGGTTCGTAATTTTACCCGGAGTTTTAGTTGGGTTAGTATTTTTTACCCGGAGTTTTAGTTGGGTTCGTATTTTTTACCCGGAGTTTTAGTTGGGTTCGTATTTTTACCCGGAGTTTTAGTTGTGTTGGTAATTTTACCCGGAGTTTTAGTTGGGTTCATATTTTTTGCCGGACTCTTTAGTTGGGTTCATATTTTTTACCTGGAGTTTTAGTTGGGTTCGTATTTTTTACCCGGAGTTTTAGTTGGGTTCGTATTTTTACCCGGAGCTTTAGTTGGGTTCGTATTTTTACCCGGAGTTTTAGTTGGGGTTCGTATTTTTTACCCGACTTTTTAGTTGGGTTAGTATTTTTGCCCGGAGTTTTAGTTGGGTTCGTATTTTTTTACCCGGAGTTTTAGTTGGGTTCTAAATGTTACCCGGACTTTTTTGTTTGGTTCGTATTTTTTACCCGGAGTTTTAGTTGGGTTCGTAATTTTACCCGCACTTTTTAGTTGGGTTCGTAATTTTACCCGGAGTTTTAGTTGGGTTCGTAATTTTACCCGGACTTTTTAGTTGGGTTCGTAATTTTACCCGGACTTTTTAGTTGGGTTCGTATTTTTTACCCGGAGTTTTAGTTGGGTTCGTAATTTTACCCGGAGTTTTAGTTGGGTTCGTAATTTTACCCGGACTTTTTAGTTGGGTTCGTATTTTTTACCCGGACTTTTAGTTGGGTTCGTAATTTTACCCGGAGTTTTAGTTGGGTTCGTATTTTTTACCCGGAGTTTTAGTTGTGTTGGTAATTTTACCCGGAGTTTTAGTTGGGTTCATATTTTTTACCGGACTTTTTAGTTGGGTTCGTATTTTTACCCGGAGTTTTAGTTGGGTTCGTATTTTTACCCGGAGTTTTAGTTGGGTTCGTATTTTTACCCGGAGTTTTAGTTGGGTTCGTATTTTTACCCGGAGTTTTAGTTGGGATCGTATTTTTACCCGGAGTTTTAGTTGGGTTCGTAATTTTACCCGGAGTTTTAGTTGGGTTCGTATTTTTTACCCGGAGTTTTAGTTGGGTTCGTATTTTTTACCCGAGTTTTAGTTGGGTTCGTATTTTTACCCGGAGTTTTAGTTGTGTTGGTAATTTTACCCGGAGTTTTAGTTGGGTTCATATTTTTTGCCGGACTATTTAGTTGGGTTCATATTTTTTACCTGGAGTTTTAGTTGGGTTCGTATTTTTTACCCGGACTTTTTAGTTGGGTTAGTATTTTTGCCCGGAGTTTTAGTTGGGTTCGTATTTTTTACCCGGAGTTTTAATTGGTTCGTATTTTTTACCCGGAGTTTTAGTTGGGTTCGTATTTTTCCCCGGAGTTTTAGTTGGGTTCGTATTTTTACCCGGAGTTTTAGTTGGGTTCGAATTTTTTACCCGGAGTTTTAGTTGGGTTCGTATTTTTACCCGGAGCTTTAGTTGGGTTCGTATTTTTACCCGGAGTTTTAGTTGGGTTCGTATTTTTTACCCGGACTTTTTAGTTGGGTTAGTATTTTTGCCCGGAGTTTTAGTTGGGTTCGTATTTTTTTACCCGCAGTTTTAGTTGGGTTCTAAATGTTACCCGGACTTTTTTGTTTGGTTCGTATTTTTTACCCGGAGTTTTAGTTGGGTTCGTAATTTTACCCGCACTTTTTAGTTGGGTTCGTAATTTTACCCGGAGTTTTAGTTCGGTTCGTAATTTTACCCGGAGTTTTAGTTGGGTTCGTAATTTTACCCGGAGTTTTAGTTGGGTTCGTAATTTTACCCGGAGTTTTAGTTGGGTTAGTATTTTTGCCCGGAGTTTTAGTTAGGTTCGTATTTTTTTACCCGGAGTTTTAGTTGGGTTCTAAATGTTACCCGGACTTTTTTGTTTGGTTCGTATTTTTTACCCGGAGTTTTAGTTGAGTTCGTAATTTTACCCGGAGTTTTAGTTGGGTTAGTAATTTTAACCCGACTTTTTATTTGGGTTCGTAATTTTACCCGGAGTTTTAGTTGGGTTCGTAATTTTACCCGGACTTTTACTTGGGTTCGTAATTTTACCCGGACTTTTTATTTGGGTTCGTATTTTTTACCCGGACTTTTTGTTGGGTTCGTAATTTTACCCGGAGTTTTAGTTGGGTTCGTAATTTTACCCGGAGTTTAGTTGGGTTCGTAATTTTACCCGGAGTTTTAGTTGGGTTCGTAATTTTACCCGGAGTTTTACTTGGGTTCGTAATTTTACCCGGAGTTTTACTTGGGTTCGTAATTTTACCCGGAGTTTTAGTTGGGTTCGTAATTTACCCGGAGTTTTAGTTGGGTTCGTAATGTTACCCGGACTTTTTAGTTGGGTTCGTATTTTTTACCCGGACTTTTAGTTGGGTTCGTAATTTTACCCGGAGTTTTAGTTGGGTTCGTAATTTTACCCGGAGTTTTAGTTGGGTTCGTAATTTTACCCGGAGTTTTAGTTGGGTTCGTTATTTTACCCGGAGTTCTACTTGGGTTCGTAATTTTACCCGGAGTTTTAGTTGGGTCGTAATTTTACCCGGAGTTTTAGTTGGGTTCGTAATTTTACCCGGAGTTTTAGTTGGGTTCGTATTTTTACCCGGAGTTTTAGTTGGGTTCGTATTTTTACCCGGAGTTTTAGTTGGGATCGTATTTTTACCCGGAGTTTTAGTTGGGTTCGTAATTTTACCCGGAGTTTTAGTTGGGTTAGTATTTTTTACCCGGAGTTTTAGTTGGGTTCGTATTTTTTACCCGGAGTTTTAGTTGGGTTCGTATTTTTACCCGGAGTTTTAGTTGTGTTGGTAATTTTACCCGGAGTTTTAGTTGGGTTCATATTTTTTGCCGGACTCTTTAGTTGGGTTCATATTTTTTACCTGGAGTTTTAGTTGGGTTCGTATTTTTTACCCGGAGTTTTAGTTGGGTTCGTATTTTTACCCGGAGCTTTAGTTGGGTTCGTATTTTTACCCGGAGTTTTAGTTGGGTTCGTATTTTTTACCCGGACTTTTTAGTTGGGTTAGTATTTTTGCCCGGAGTTTTAGTTGGGTTCGTATTTTTTTACCCGGAGTTTTAGTTGGGTTCTAAATGTTACCCGGACTTTTTTGTTTGGTTCGTATTTTTTACCCGGAGTTTTAGTTGGGTTCGTAATTTTACCCGCACTTTTTAGTTGGGTTCGTAATTTTACCCGGAGTTTTAGTTGGGTTCGTAATTTTACCCGGACTTTTTAGTTGGGTTCGTAATTTTACCCGGACTTTTTAGTTGGGTTCGTATTTTTTACCCGGAGTTTTAGTTGGGTTCGTAATTTTACCCGGAGTTTTAGTTGGGTTCGTAATTTTACCCGGACTTTTTAGTTGGGTTCGTATTTTTTACCCGGACTTTTAGTTGGGTTCGTAATTTTACCCGGAGTTTTAGTTGGGTTCGTATTTTTACCCGGAGTTTTAGTTGTGTTGGTAATTTTACCCGGAGTTTTAGTTGGGTTCATATTTTTTACCGGACTTTTTAGTTGGGTTCGTATTTTTACCCGGAGTTTTAGTTGGGTTCGTATTTTTACCCGGAGTTTTAGTTGGGTTCGTATTTTTACCCGGAGTTTTAGTTGGGTTCGTATTTTTACCCGGAGTTTTAGTTGGGATCGTATTTTTACCCGGAGTTTTAGTTGGGTTCGTAATTTTACCCGGAGTTTTAGTTGGGTTCGTATTTTTTACCCGGAGTTTTAGTTGGGTTCGTATTTTTTACCCGGAGTTTTAGTTGGGTTCGTATTTTTACCCGGAGTTTTAGTTGTGTTGGTAATTTTACCCGGAGTTTTAGTTGGGTTCATATTTTTTGCCGGACTATTTAGTTGGGTTCATATTTTTTACCTGGAGTTTTAGTTGGGTTCGTATTTTTTACCCGGACTTTTTAGTTGGGTTAGTATTTTTGCCCGGAGTTTTAGTTGGGTTCGTATTTTTTACCCGGAGTTTTAATTGGGTTCGTATTTTTTACCCGGAGTTTTAGTTGGGTTCGTATTTTTCCCCGGAGTTTTAGTTGGGTTCGTATTTTTACCCGGAGTTTTAGTTGGGTTCGAATTTTTTACCCGGAGTTTTAGTTGGGTTCGTATTTTTACCCGGAGCTTTAGTTGGGTTCGTATTTTTACCCGGAGTTTTAGTTGGGTTCGTATTTTTTACCCGGACTTTTTAGTTGGGTTAGTATTTTTGCCCGGAGTTTTAGTTGGGTTCGTATTTTTTTACCCGGAGTTTTAGTTGGGTTCTAAATGTTACCCGGACTTTTTTGTTTGGTTCGTATTTTTTACCCGGAGTTTTAGTTGGGTTCGTAATTTTACCCGCACTTTTTAGTTGGGTTCGTAATTTTACCCGGAGTTTTAGTTGGGTTCGTAATTTTACCCGGAGTTTTAGTTGGGTTCGTAATTTTACCCGGAGTTTTAGTTGGGTTCGTAATTTTACCCGGAGTTTTAGTTGGGTTAGTATTTTTGCCCGGAGTTTTAGTTAGGTTCGTATTTTTTTACCCGGAGTTTTAGTTGGGTTCTAAATGTTACCCGGACTTTTTTGTTTGGTTCGTATTTTTTACCCGGAGTTTTAGTTGAGTTCGTAATTTTACCCGGAGTTTTAGTTGGGTTAGTAATTTTACCCGGACTTTTTATTTGGGTTCGTAATTTTACCTGGACTTTTTAGTTGGGTTCGTAATTTTACCCGGAGTTTTAGTTGGGTTCGTAATTTTACCCGGACTTTTACTTGGGTTCGTAATTTTACCCGGACTTTTTATTTGGGTTCGTATTTTTTACCCGGACTTTTTGTTGGGTTCGTAATTTTACCCGGAGTTTTAGTTGGGTTCGTAATTTTACCCGGAGTTTTAGTTGGGTTCGTAATTTTACCCGGAGTTTTAGTTGGGTTCGTAATTTTACCCGGAGTTTTACTTGGGTTCGTAATTTTACCCGGAGTTTTACTTGGGTTCGTAATTTTACCCGGAGTTTTAGTTGGGTTCGTAATTTTACCCGGAGTTTTAGTTGGGTTCGTAATGTTACCCGGACTTTTTAGTTGGGTTCGTATTTTTTACCCGGACTTTTAGTTGGGTTCGTAATTTTACCCGGAGTTTTAGTTGGGTTCGTAATTTTACCCGGAGTTTTAGTTGGGTTCGTAATTTTACCCGGAGTTTTAGTTGGGTTCGTTATTTTACCCGGAGTTCTACTTGGGTTCGTAATTTTACCCGGAGTTTTAGTTGGGTTCGTAATTTTACCCGGAGTTTTAGTTGGGTTCGTAATTTTACCCGGAGTTTTAGTTGGGTTCGTAATTTTACCCGGACTTTTTAGTTGGGTTCGTAATTTTACCCGGACTTTTTAGTTGGGTTCGTAATTTTACCCGGACTTTTTAGTTGGGTTCGTAATTTTACCCGGAGTTTTAGTTGGGTTTGTAATTTTACCCGGAGTTTTAGTTGGGTTCGTATTTTTACCCGGAGTTTTAGTTGGGTTCGTATTTTTACCCGGAGTTTTAGTTGGGTTCGTATTTTTACCCGGAGTTTTAGTTGGGTTCGTAATTTTACCCGGACTTTTTAGTTGGGTTCGTAATTTTACCCGGACTTTTTAGTTGGGTTCGTATTTTTTACCCGGAGTTTTAGTTGGGTTCGTAATTTTACCCGGAGTTTTAGTTGGGTTCGTAATTTTACCCGGACTTTTTAGTTGTGTTCGTATTTTTACCCGGAGTTTTAGTTGTGTTGGTAATTTTACCCGGAGTTTTAGTTGGGTTCATATTTTTTACCGGACTTTTTAGTTGGGTTCGTATTTTTACCCGGAGTTTTAGTTGGGTTCGTATTTTTACCCGGAGTTTTAGTTGGGTTCGTATTTTTACCCGGAGTTTTAGTTGGGTTCGTATTTTTACCCGGAGTTTTAGTTGGGTTCGTATTTTTTTACCCGGCGTTTTAGTTGGGTTCTAAATGTTACCCGGACTTTTTTTGTTTGGTTCGTATTTTTTACCCGGAGTTTTAGTTGAGTTCGTAATTTTACCCGGAGTTTTAGTTGGGTTAGTAATTTTACCCGGACTTTTTATTTGGGTTCGTAATTTTACCCGGACTTTTTAGTTGGGTTCGTAATTTTACCCGGAGTTTTAGTTGGGTTCGTAATTTTACCCGGACTTTTACTTGGGTTCGTAATTTTACCCGGACTTTTTATTTGGGTTCGTATTTTTTACCCGGACTTTTTGTTGGGTTCGTAATTTTACCCGGAGTTTTAGTTGGGTTCGTAATTTTACCCGGAGTTTTAGTTGGGTTCGTAATTTTACCCGGAGTTTTAGTTGGGTTCGTAATTTTACCCGGACTTTTTAGTTGGGTTCGTAATTTTACCCGGACTTTTTAGTTGGGTTCGTAATTTTACCCGGAGTTTTAGTTGGGTTAGTAATTTTACCCGGAGTTTTAGTTGGGTTCGTAATTTTTTCGGACATTTTAGTTGGGTTCATATTTTTACCCGGAGTTTTAGTTGGGTTCGTATTTTTACCCGGAGTTTTAGTTGGGTTCGTATTTTTACCCGGAGTTTTAGTTGGGTTAGTATTTTTACCCGGAGTTTTAGTTGGGTTCGTAATTCTACCCGGACTTTTTAGTTGGGTTCGTAATTTTACCCGGACTTTTTAGTTGGGTTCGTATTTTTTACCCGGAGTTTTAGTTGGGTTCGTAATTTTACCCGGAGTTTTAGTTGGGTTCGTCATTTTTCCCGGACTTTTTAGTTGGGTTCGTATTTTTTGCCCGGACTTTTAGTTGGGTTCGTAATTTTACCCGGAGTTTTAGTTGGGTTCGTAATTTTACCCGGAGTTTTAGTTGGGTTCGTAATTTTACCCGGAGTTTTAGTTGGGTTCGTAATTTTACCCGGAGTTCTACTTGGGTTCGTAATTTTACCCGGAGTTTTACTTGGGTTCGTAATTTTACCCGGAGTTTTAGTTGGGTTCGTAATTTTACCCGGAGTTTTAGTTGGGTTCGTAATTTTACCCGGACTTTTTAGTTGGGTTCGTATTTTTTACCCGGACTTTTAGTTGGGTTCGTAATTTTACCCGGAGTTTTAGTTGGGTTCGTAATTTTACCCGGAGTTTTAGTTGGGTTCGTAATTTTACCCGGACTTTTTAGTTGGGTTCGTAATTTTACCCGGACTTTTTAGTTGGGTTCGAAATTTTACCCGGACTTTTTAGTTGGGTTCGTAATTTTACCCGGAGTTTTAGTTGGGTTCGTAATTTTACCCGGAGTTTTAGTTGGGTTCGTAATTTTTTCGGACTTTTTAGTTGGGTTCGTATTTTTACCCGGAGTTTTAGTTGGGTTCGTATTTTTACCCGGAGTTTTAGTTGGGTTCGTATTTTTACCCGGAGTTTTAGTTGGGTTCGTATTTTTACCCGGAGTTTTAGTTGGGTTCGTAATTTTACCCGGACTTTTTAGTTGGGTTCGTAATTTTACCCGGACTTTTTAGTTGGGTTCGTATTTTTTACCCGGACTTTTAGTTGGGTTCGTAATTTTACCCGGAGTTTTAGTTGGGTTCGTATTTTTACCCGGAGTTTTAGTTGTGTTGGTAATTTTACCCGGAGTTTTAGTTGGGTTCATATTTTTTACCGGACATTTTAGTTGGGTTCGTATTTTTACCCGGAGTTTTAGTTGGGTTCGTATTTCTACCCGGAGTTTTAGTTGGGTTCGTATTTTTACCCGGAGTTTTAGTTGGGTTCGTATTTTTACCCGGAGTTTTAGTTGGGATCGTATTTTTACCCGGAGTTTTAGTTGGGTTCGTAATTTTACCCGGAGTTTTAGTTGGGTTCGTATTTTTTACCCGGAGTTTTAGTTGGGTTCGTATTTTTTACCCGGAGTTTTAGTTGGGTTCGTATTTTTACCCGGAGTTTTAGTTGTGTTGGTAATTTTACCCGGAGTTTTAGTTGGGTTCATATTTTTTGCCGGACTCTTTAGTTGGGTTCATATTTTTTACCTGGAGTTTTAGTTGGGTTCGTATTTTTTACCCGGACTTTTTAGTTGGGTTAGTATTTTTGCCCGGAGTTTTAGTTGGGTTCGTATTTTTTACCCGGAGTTTTAATTGGGTTCGTATTTTTTACCCGGAGTTTTAGTTGGGTTCGTATTTTTCCCCGGAGTTTTAGTTGGGTTCGTATTTTTACCCGGAGTTTTAGTTGGGTTCGTATTTTTTACCCGGAGTTTTAGTTGGGTTCGTATTTTTACCCGGAGCTTTAGTTGGGTTCGTATTTTTACCCGGAGTTTTAGTTGGGTTCGTATTTTTTACCCGGACTTTTTAGTTGGGTTAGTATTTTTGCCCGGAGTTTTAGTTGGGTTCGTATTTTTTTACCCGGAGTTTTAGTTGGGTTCTAAATGTTACCCGGACTTTTTTGTTTGGTTCGTATTTTTTACCCGGAGTTTTAGTTGGGTTCGTAATTTTACCCGCACTTTTTAGTTGGGTTCGTAATTTTACCCGGAGTTTTAGTTGGGTTCGTAATTTTACCCGGACTTTTTAGTTGGGTTCGTAATTTTACCCGGACTTTTTAGTTGGGTTCGTATTTTTTACCCGGAGTTTTAGTTGGGTTCGTAATTTTACCCGGAGTTTTAGTTGGGTTCGTAATTTTACCCGGACTTTTTAGTTGGGTTCGTATTTTTTACCCGGACTTTTTGTTGGGTTCGTAATTTTACCCGGAGTTTTAGTTGGGTTCGTATTTTTACCCGGAGTTTTAGTTGTGTTGGTAATTTTACCCGGAGTTTTAGTTGGGTTCATATTTTTTACCGGACTTTTTAGTTGGGTTCGTATTTTTACCCGGAGTTTTAGTTGGGTTCGTATTTTTACCCGGAGTTTTAGTTGGGTTCGTATTTTTACCCGGAGTTTTAGTTGGGTTCGTATTTTTACCCGGAGTTTTAGTTGGGATCGTATTTTTACCCGGAGTTTTAGTTGGGTTCGTAATTTTACCCGGAGTTTTAGTTGGGTTCGTATTTTTTACCCGGAGTTTTAGTTGGGTTCGTATTTTTTACCCGGAGTTTTAGTTGGGTTCGTATTTTTACCCGGAGTTTTAGTTGTGTTGGTAATTTTACCCGGAGTTTTAGTTGGGTTCATATTTTTTGCCGGACTATTTAGTTGGGTTCATATTTTTTACCTGGAGTTTTAGTTGGGTTCGTATTTTTTACCCGGACTTTTTAGTTGGGTTAGTATTTTTGCCCGGAGTTTTAGTTGGGTTCGTATTTTTTACCCGGAGTTTTAGTTGGGTTCGTATTTTTCCCCGGAGTTTTAGTTGGGTTCGTATTTTTACCCGGAGTTTTAGTTGGGTTCGAATTTTTTACCCGGAGTTTTAGTTGGGTTCGTATTTTTACCCGGAGCTTTAGTTGGGTTCGTATTTTTACCCGGAGTTTTAGTTGGGTTCGTATTTTTTACCCGGACTTTTTAGTTGGGTTAGTATTTTTGCCCGGAGTTTTAGTTGGGTTCGTATTTTTTTACCCGGAGTTTTAGTTGGGTTCTAAATGTTACCCGGACTTTTTTGTTTGGTTCGTATTTTTTACCCGGAGTTTTAGTTGGGTTCGTAATTTTACCCGCACTTTTTAGTTGGGTTCGTAATTTTACCCGGAGTTTTAGTTGGGTTCGTAATTTTACCCGGAGTTTTAGTTGGGTTCGTAATTTTACCCGGAGTTTTAGTTGGGTTCGTAATTTTACCCGGAGTTTTAGTTGGGTTAGTATTTTTGCCCGGAGTTTTAGTTAGGTTCGTATTTTTTTACCCGGAGTTTTAGTTGGGTTCTAAATGTTACCCGGACTTTTTTGTTTGGTTCGTATTTTTTACCCGGAGTTTTAGTTGAGTTCGTAATTTTACCCGGAGTTTTAGTTGGGTTAGTAATTTTACCCGGACTTTTTATTTGGGTTCGTAATTTTACCTGGACTTTTTAGTTGGGTTCGTAATTTTACCCGGAGTTTTAGTTGGGTTCGTAATTTTACCCGGAGTTTTAGTTGGGTTCGTAATTTTACCCGGAGTTTTTAGTTGGGTTCGTATTTTTTACCCGGAGTTTTAGTTGGGTTCGTAATTTTACCCGGAGTTTTAGTTGGGTTCGTAATTTTACCCGGACTTTTTAGTTGGGTTCGTATTTTTTACCCGGACTTTTTGTTGGGTTCGTAATTTTACCCGGAGTTTTAGTTGGGTTCGTATTTTTACCCGGAGTTTTAGTTGTGTTGGTAATTTTACCCGGAGTTTTAGTTGGGTTCATATTTTTTACCGGACTTTTTAGTTGGGTTCGTATTTTTACCCGGAGTTTTAGTTGGGTTCGTATTTTTACCCGGAGTTTTAGTTGGGTTCGTATTTTTACCCGGAGTTTTAGTTGGGTTCGTATTTTTACCCGGAGTTTTAGTTGGGATCGTATTTTTACCCGGAGTTTTAGTTGGGTTCGTAATTTTACCCGGAGTTTTAGTTGGGTTCGTATTTTTTACCCGGAGTTTTAGTTGGGTTCGTATTTTTTACCCGGAGTTTTAGTTGGGTTCGTATTTTTACCCGGAGTTTTAGTTGTGTTGGTAATTTTACCCGGAGTTTTAGTTGGGTTCATATTTTTTGCCGGACTATTTAGTTGGGTTCATATTTTTTACCTGGAGTTTTAGTTGGGTTCGTATTTTTTACCCGGACTTTTTAGTTGGGTTAGTATTTTTGCCCGGAGTTTTAGTTGGGTTCGTATTTTTTACCCGGAGTTTTAATTGGGTTCGTATTTTTTACCCGGAGTTTTAGTTGGGTTCGTATTTTTCCCCGGAGTTTTAGTTGGGTTCGTATTTTTACCCGGAGTTTTAGTTGGGTTCGAATTTTTTACCCGGAGTTTTAGTTGGGTTCGTATTTTTACCCGGAGCTTTAGTTGGGTTCGTATTTTTACCCGGAGTTTTAGTTGGGTTCGTATTTTTTACCCGGACTTTTTAGTTGGGTTAGTATTTTTGCCCGGAGTTTTAGTTGGGTTCGTATTTTTTTACCCGGAGTTTTAGTTGGGTTCTAAATGTTACCCGGACTTTTTTGTTTGGTTCGTATTTTTTACCCGGAGTTTTAGTTGGGTTCGTAATTTTACCCGCACTTTTTAGTTGGGTTCGTAATTTTACCCGGAGTTTTAGTTGGGTTCGTAATTTTACCCGGAGTTTTAGTTGGGTTCGTAATTTTACCCGGAGTTTTAGTTGGGTTCGTAATTTTACCCGGAGTTTTAGTTGGGTTAGTATTTTTGCCCGGAGTTTTAGTTAGGTTCGTATTTTTTTACCCGGAGTTTTAGTTGGGTTCTAAATGTTACCCGGACTTTTTTGTTTGGTTCGTATTTTTTACCCGGAGTTTTAGTTGAGTTCGTAATTTTACCCGGAGTTTTAGTTGGGTTAGTAATTTTACCCGGACTTTTTATTTGGGTTCGTAATTTTACCTGGACTTTTTAGTTGGGTTCGTAATTTTACCCGGAGTTTTAGTTGGGTTCGTAATTTTACCCGGACTTTTACTTGGGTTCGTAATTTTACCCGGACTTTTTATTTGGGTTCGTATTTTTTACCCGGACTTTTTGTTGGGTTCGTAATTTTACCCGGAGTTTTAGTTGGGTTCGTAATTTTACCCGGAGTTTTAGTTGGGTTCGTAATTTTACCCGGAGTTTTAGTTGGGTTCGTAATTTTACCCGGAGTTTTACTTGGGTTCGTAATTTTACCCGGAGTTTTACTTGGGTTCGTAATTTTACCCGGAGTTTTAGTTGGGTTCGTAATTTTACCCGGAGTTTTAGTTGGGTTCGTAATGTTACCCGGACTTTTTAGTTGGGTTCGTATTTTTTACCCGGACTTTTAGTTGGGTTCGTAATTTTACCCGGAGTTTTAGTTGGGTTCGTAATTTTACCCGGAGTTTTAGTTGGGTTCGTAATTTTACCCGGAGTTTTAGTTGGGTTCGTTATTTTACCCGGAGTTCTACTTGGGTTCGTAATTTTACCCGGAGTTTTAGTTGGGTTCGTAATTTTACCCGGAGTTTTAGTTGGGTTCGTAATTTTACCCGGAGTTTTAGTTGGGTTCGTAATTTTACCCGGACTTTTTAGTTGGGTTCGTAATTTTACCCGGACTTTTTAGTTGGGTTCGTAATTTTACCCGGACTTTTTAGTTGGGTTCGTAATTTTACCCGGAGTTTTAGTTGGGTTTGTAATTTTACCCGGAGTTTTAGTTGGGTTCGTAATTTTTTCGGACTTTTTAGTTGGGTTCGTATTTTTACCCGGAGTTTTAGTTGGGTTCGTATTTTTACCCGGAGTTTTAGTTGGGTTCGTATTTTTACCCGGAGTTTTAGTTGGGTTCGTATTTTTACCCGGAGTTTTAGTTGGGTTCGTAATTTTACCCGGACTTTTTAGTTGGGTTCGTAATTTTACCCGGACTTTTTAGTTGGGTTCGTATTTTTTACCCGGAGTTTTAGTTGGGTTCGTAATTTTACCCGGAGTTTTAGTTGGGTTCGTAATTTTACCCGGACTTTTTAGTTGTGTTCGTATTTTTACCCGGAGTTTTAGTTGTGTTGGTAATTTTACCCGGAGTTTTAGTTGGGTTCATATTTTTTACCGGACTTTTTAGTTGGGTTCGTATTTTTACCCGGAGTTTTAGTTGGGTTCGTATTTTTACCCGGAGTTTTAGTTGGGTTCGTATTTTTACCCGGAGTTTTAGTTGGGTTCGTATTTTTACCCGGAGTTTTAGTTGGGTTCGTATTTTTTTACCCGGCGTTTTAGTTGGGTTCTAAATGTTACCCGGACTTTTTTTGTTTGGTTCGTATTTTTTACCCGGAGTTTTAGTTGAGTTCGTAATTTTACCCGGAGTTTTAGTTGGGTTAGTAATTTTACCCGGACTTTTTATTTGGGTTCGTAATTTTACCCGGACTTTTTAGTTGGGTTCGTAATTTTACCCGGAGTTTTAGTTGGGTTCGTAATTTTACCCGGACTTTTACTTGGGTTCGTAATTTTACCCGGACTTTTTATTTGGGTTCGTATTTTTTACCCGGACTTTTTGTTGGGTTCGTAATTTTACCCGGAGTTTTAGTTGGGTTCGTAATTTTACCCGGAGTTTTAGTTGGGTTCGTAATTTTACCCGGAGTTTTAGTTGGGTTCGTAATTTTACCCGGAGTTTTAGTTGGGTTCGTAATTTTACCCGGAGTTTTAGTTGGGTTCGTAATTTTACCCGGACTTTTTAGTTGGGTTCGTAATTTTACCCGGACTTTTTAGTTGGGTTCGTAATTTTACCCGGACTTTTTAGTTGGGTTCGTAATTTTACCCGGAGTTTTAGTTGGGTTCGTAATTTTACCCGGAGTTTTAGTTGGGTTCGTAATTTTACCGGACTTTTTAGTTGGGTTCGTATTTTTACCCGGAGTTTTAGTTGGGTTCGTATTTTTACCCGGAGTTTTAGTTGGGTTCGTATTTTTACCCGGAGTTTTAGTTGGGTTCGTATTTTTACCCGGAGTTTTAGTTGGGTTCGTATTTTTACCCGGAGTTTTAGTTGGGTTCGTATTTTTGCCCGGAGTTTTAGTTGGGTTCGTATTTTTTAGCCGGAGTTTTAGCTGGGTTCGCATTTTTTACCCGGATTTTAGTTGACTTCGTATTTTTACCCGGAGTTTTAGTTGGGTTCGTATTTTTACCCGGAGTTTTAGTTGGGTTCGTATTTTTTACCCTGAGTTTTAGTTGGGTTGGTATTTTTACCCGGAGTTTTAGTTGGGTTAGTATTTTTACAAGGAGTTTTAGTTGGGTTCGTATTTTTTACCCGGACTTTTTAGTTGGGTTAGTATTTTTGCCCGGAGTTTTAGTTGGGTTCGTATTTTTTTACCCGGAGTTTTATTTGGGTTCTAAATGTTACCCGGACTTTTTTGTTTGGTTCGTATTTTTTACCCGGAGTTTTAGTTGGGTTCGTAATTTTACCCGCACTTTTTAGTTGGGTTCGTAATTTTACCCGGAGTTTCAGTTGTGTTCGTAATTTTACCCGGAGTTTTAGTTGGGTTCGTAATTTTACCCGGAGTTTTAGTTGAATTCGTAATTTTACCCGGAGTTTTAGTTGGGTTCGTAATTTTACCCGGACTTTTTCGTTGGGTTCGTATTTTTTACCCGGACTTTTAGTTGGGTTCGTAATTTTACCCGGAGTTTTAGTTGGGTTCGTAATTTTACCCGGAGTTTTAGTTGAGTTCGTAATTTTACCCGGAGTTTTAGTTGGGTTAGTAATTTTACCCGGACTTTTTATTTGGGTTCGTAATTTTACCCGGACTTTTTAGTTGGGTTCGTAATTTTACCCGGAGTTTTAGTTGGGTTCGTAATTTTACCCGGAGTTTTACTTGGGTTCGTAATTTTACCCGGACTTTTTAGTTGGGTTCGTATTTTTTACCCGGACTTTTTGTTGGGTTCGTAATTTTACCCGGAGTTTTAGTTGGGTTCGTAATTTTACCCGGAGTTTTACTTGGGTTCGTAATTTTACCCGGAGTTTTACTTGGGTTCGTAATTTTACCCGGAGTTTTAGTTGGGTTCGTAATTTTACCCGGAGTTTTAGTTGGGTTCGTAATTTTACCCGGACTTTTCAGTTGGGTTCGTATTTTTTACCCGGACTTTTAGTTGGGTTCGTAATTTTACCCGGAGTTTTAGTTGGGTTCGTAATTTTGCCCGGAGTTTTAGTTGAGTTCGTAATTTTACCCGGAGTTTTAGTTGGGTTTGTAATTTTACCCGGACTTTTTAGTTGGGTTCGTAATTTTACCCGGACTTTTTAGTTGGATTCGTAATTTTACCCGGACTTTTTAGTTGGGTTCGTAATTTTACCCGGAGTTTTAGTTGGGTTCGTAATTTTACCCGGACTTTTTAGTTGGGTTCGAATTTTTTACCCGGACTTTTAGTTGGGTTCATAATTTTACCCGGAGTTTTAGTTGTGTTCGTAATTTTACCCGGACCTTTTAGTTGGGTTCGTATTTTGTACCCGGACTTTTAGTTGGGTTCGTAATTTTACCCGGAGTTTTAGTTGGATTCGTAATTTTACCCGGAGTCTTGAGTTACCCGGACTTTTTAGTTGCTTTCGTATTTTTACCCGGACCTTTAGTTGGGTTCGTAATTTTACCCCTAGTTTTAGTTGGGTTCGTAATTTTACCCAGAGTTTTAGTTGGGTTCGTAATTTTACCCGGAGTTTTACTTGGGTTCGTAATTTTACCCGGAGTTTTACTTGGGTTCGTAATTTTACCCGGAGTTTTAGTTGGGTTCGTAATTTTACCCGGAGTTTTAGTTGGGTTCGTAATTTTACCCGGACTTTTTAGTTGGGTTCGTATTTTTTACCCGGACTTTTAGTTGGGTTCGTAATTTTACCCGGAGTTTTAGTTGGGTTCGCAATTTTACCCGGAGTTTTAGTTGAGTTCGTAATTTTACCCGGAGTTTTAGTTGGGTTCGTAATTTTACCCGGACTTTTTAGTTGGGTTCGTAATTTTACCCGGACTTTTTAGTTGGGTTCGTATTTTTTACCCGGAGTTTTAGTTGGGTTCGTAATTTTACCCGGAGTTTTAGTTGGGTTCGTAATTTTACCCGGACTTTTTAGTTGGGTTCGTACTTTTTACCCGGACTTTTAGTTGGGTTCGTAATTTTACCCGGAGTTTTAGTTGGGTTCGTATTTTTACCCGGAGTTTTAGTTGTGTTGGTAATTTTACCCGGAGTTTTAGTTGGGTTCATATTTTTTACCGGACTTTTTAGTTGGGTTCGTATTTTTACCCGGAGTTTTAGTTGGGTTCGTATTTTTACCCGGAGTTTTAGTTGGGTTCGTATTTTTACTCGGAGTTTTAGTTGGGTTCGTATTTTTACCCGGAGTTTTAGTTGGGTTCGTATTTTTTACCCGGACTTTTTAGTTGGGTTAGTATTTTTGCCCGGAGTTTTAGTTGGGTTCGTATTTTTTTAGCCGGAGTTTTAGTTGGGTTCGTATTTTTTACCCGGAGTTTTTAGTTGGGTTAGTATTTTTGCCCGGAGTTTTAGTTGGGTTCGTATTTTTTTACCCGGAGTTTTAGTTGGGTTCTAAATGTTACCCGGACTTTTTTGTTTGGTTCGTATTTTTTACCCGGAGTTTTAGTTGGGTTCGTAATTTTACCCGGAGTTTTAGTTGGGTTCGTAATTTTACCCGGAGTTTTAGTTGGGTTTGTAATTCTACCCGGACTTTTTAGTTGGGTTCGTATTTTTTACCCGGACTTTTAGTTGGGTTCGTAATTTTACCCGGAGTTTTAGTTGGGTTCGTAATTTTACCCGGAGTTTTAGTTGAGTTCGCAATTTTACCCGGAGTTTTAGTTGGGTTCGTAATTTTACCCGGACTTTTTATTTGGGTTCGTAATTTTACCCGGACTTTTAGTTGGGTTCGTAATTTTACCCGGAGTTTTAGTTGGGTTCGTAATTTTACCCGGAGTTTTACTTGGGTTCGTAATTTTACCCGGACTTTTTAGTTGGGTTCGTATTTTTTACCCGGACTTTTAGTTGGGTTCGTAATTTTACCCGGACTTTTTAGTTGGGTTCGTATTTTTTACCCGGACTTTTAGTTGGGTTCGTAATTTTACCCGGACTTTTTATTTGGGTTCGTAATTTTACCCGGACTTTTTAGTTGGGTTCGTAATTTTACCCGGAGTTTTAGTTGGGTTCGTAATTTTACCCGGACTTTTACTTGGGTTCGTAATTTTACCCGGACTTTTTATTTGGGTTCGTATTTTTTACCCGGACTTTTTGTTGGGTTCGTAATTTTACCCGGAGTTTTAGTTGGGTTCGTAATTTTACCCGGAGTTTTAGTTGGGTTCGTAATTTTACCCGGAGTTTTAGTTGGGTTCGTAATTTTACCCGGAAATTTTAGTTGGGTTCGTAATTTTACCCGGACTTTTTAGTTGGGTTCGTAATTTTACCCGGACTTTTTAGTTGGGTTCGTATTTTTTACCCGGAGTTTTAGTTGGGTTCGTAATTTTACCCGGAGTTTTAGTTGGGTTCGTAATTTTACCCGGACTTTTTAGTTGTGTTCGTATTTTTACCCTGAGTTTTAGTTGTGTTGGTAATTTTACCCGGAGTTTTAGTTGGGTTCATATTTTTTACCGGACTTTTTAGTTGGGTTCGTATTTTTACCCGGAGTTTTAGTTGGGTTCGTATTTTTACCCGGAGTTTTAGTTGGGTTCGTATTTTTACCCGGAGTTTTAGTTGGGTTCGTATTTTTACCCGGAGTTTTAGTTGGGTTCGTATTTTTACCCGGAGTTTTAGTTGGGTTAGTATTTTTACAAGGAGTTTTAGTTGGGTTCGTATTTTTTACCCGGACTTTTTAGTTGGGTTAGTATTTTTGCCCGGAGTTTTAGTTGGGTTCGTATTTTTTTACCCGGAGTTTTATTTGGGTTCTAAATGTTACCCGGACTTTTTTGTTTGGTTCGTATTTTTTACCCGGAGTTTTAGTTGGGTTCGTAATTTTACCCGCACTTTTTAGTTGGGTTCGTAATTTTACCCGGAGTTTCAGTTGTGTTCGTAATTTTACCCGGAGTTTTAGTTGGGTTCGTAATTTTACCCGGAGTTTTAGTTGAATTCGTAATTTTACCCGGAGTTTTAGTTGGGTTCGTAATTTTACCCGGACTTTTTCGTTGGGTTCGTATTTTTTACCCGGACTTTTAGTTGGGTTCGTAATTTTACCCGGAGTTTTAGTTGGGTTCGTAATTTTACCCGGAGTTTTAGTTGAGTTCGTAATTTTACCCGGAGTTTTAGTTGGGTTAGTAATTTTACCCGGACTTTTTATTTGGGTTCGTAATTTTACCCGGACTTTTTAGTTGGGTTCGTAATTTTACCCGGAGTTTTAGTTGGGTTCGTAATTTTACCCGGAGTTTTACTTGGGTTCGTAATTTTACCCGGACTTTTTAGTTGGGTTCGTATTTTTTACCCGGACTTTTTGTTGGGTTCGTAATTTTACCCGGAGTTTTAGTTGGGTTCGTAATTTTACCCGGAGTTTTAGTTGGGTTCGTAATTTTACCCGGAGTTTTACTTGGGTTCGTAATTTTACCCGGAGTTTTACTTGGGTTCGTAATTTTACCCGGAGTTTTAGTTGGGTTCGTAATTTTACCCGGAGTTTTAGTTGGGTTCGTAATTTTACCCGGACTTTTCAGTTGGGTTCGTATTTTTTACCCGGACTTTTTAGTTGGGTTCGTATTTTTACCCGGAGTTTTAGTTGGGTTCGTATTTTTACCCGGAGTTTTAGTTGGGTTCGTATTTTTACTCGGAGTTTTAGTTGGGTTCGTATTTTTACCCGGAGTTTTAGTTGGGTTCGTATTTTTTACCCGGACTTTTTAGTTGGGTTAGTATTTTTGCCCGGAGTTTTAGTTGGGTTCGTATTTTTTTAGCCGGAGTTTTAGTTGGGTTCGTATTTTTTACCCGGAGTTTTAGTTGACTTCGTATTTTTACCCGGAGTTTTAGTTGGGTTCGTATTTTTACCCGGAGTTTTAGTTGGGTTCGTATTTTTTACCCGGAGTTTTAGTTGGGTTCGTATTTTTACCCGGAGTTTTAGTTGGGTTCGTATTTTTACCCGGAGTTTTAGTTGGGTTCGTATTTTTTACCCGGACTTTTTAGTTGGGTTAGTATTTTTGCCCGGAGTTTTAGTTGGGTTCGTATTTTTTTACCCGGAGTTTTAGTTGGGTTCTAAATGTTACCCGGACTTTTTTGTTTGGTTCGTATTTTTTACCCGGAGTTTTAGTTGGGTTCGTAATTTTACCCGGAGTTTTAGTTGGGTTCGTAATTTTACCCGGAGTTTTAGTTGGGTTTGTAATTCTACCCGGACTTTTTAGTTGGGTTCGTATTTTTTACCCGGACTTTTAGTTGGGTTCGTAATTTTACCCGGAGTTTTAGTTGGGTTCGTAATTTTACCCGGAGTTTTAGTTGAGTTCGCAATTTTACCCGGAGTTTTAGTTGGGTTCGTAATTTTACCCGGACTTTTTATTTGGGTTCGTAATTTTACCCGGACTTTTAGTTGGGTTCGTAATTTTACCCGGAGTTTTAGTTGGGTTCGTAATTTTACCCGGAGTTTTACTTGGGTTCGTAATTTTACCCGGACTTTTTAGTTGGGTTCGTATTTTTTACCCGGACTTTTAGTTGGGTTCGTAATTTTACCCGGACTTTTTAGTTGGGTTCGTATTTTTTACCCGGACTTTTAGTTGGGTTCGTAATTTTACCCGGACTTTTTATTTGGGTTCGTAATTTTACCCGGACTTTTTAGTTGGGTTCGTAATTTTACCCGGAGTTTTAGTTGGGTTCGTAATTTTACCCGGACTTTTACTTGGGTTCGTAATTTTACCCGGACTTTTTATTTGGGTTCGTATTTTTTACCCGGACTTTTTGTTGGGTTCGTAATTTTACCCGGAGTTTTAGTTGGGTTCGTAATTTTACCCGGAGTTTTAGTTGGGTTCGTAATTTTACCCGGAGTTTTAGTTGGGTTCGTAATTTTACCCGGAGTTTTAGTTGGGATCGTAATTTTACCCGGAGTTTTAGTTGGGTTCGTAATTTTACCCGGACTTTTTAGTTGGGTTCGTAATTTTACCCGGACTTTTTAGTTGGGTTCGTAATTTTACCCGGACTTTTTAGTTGGATTCGTAATTTTACCCGGAGTTTTAGTTGGGTTCGTAATTTTACCCGGAGTTTTAGTTGGGTTCGTAATTTTACCGGACTTTTTAGTTGGGTTCGTATTTTTACCCGGAGTTTTAGTTGGGTTCGTAATTTTACCCGGAGTTTTAGTTGGGTTCGTAATTTTACCCGGAGTTTTTAGTTGGGTTCGTATTTTTTACCCGGACTTTTAGTTGGGTTCGTAATTTTACCCGGACTTTTTATTTGGGTTCGTAATTTTACCCGGACTTTTAGTTGGGTTCGTAATTTTACCCGGAGTTTTAGTTGGGTTCGTAATTTTACCCGGAGTTTTACTTGGGTTCGTAATTTTACCCGGACTTTTTAGTTGGGTTCGTATTCTTTACCCGGACTATTAGTTGGGTTCGTAATTTTACCCGGACTTTTTAGTTGGGTTCGTATTTTTTACCCGGACTTTTACTTGGGTTCGTAATTTTACCCGGACTTTTTATTTGGGTTCGTAATTTTACCCGGACTTTTTAGTTGGGTTCGTAATTTTACCCGGAGTTTTAGTTGGGTTCGTAATTTTACCCGGACTTTTACTTGGGTTCGTAATTTTACCCGGACTTTTTATTTGGGTTCGTATTTTTTACCCGGACTTTTTGTTGGGTTCGTAATTTTACCCGGAGTTTTAGTTGGGTTCGTAATTTTACCCGGAGTTTTAGTTGGGTTCGTAATTTTACCCGGAGTTTTAGTTGGGTTCGTAATTTTACCCGGAGTTTTAGTTGGGTTCGTAATTTTACCCGGAGTTTTAGTTGGGTTCGTAATTTTACCCGGACTTTTTAGTTGGGTTCGTAATTTTACACGGACTTTTTAGTTGGGTTCGTAATTTTACCCGGACTTTTTAGTTGGGTTCGTAATTTTACCCGGAGTTTTAGTTGGGTTCGTAATTTTACCCGGAGTTTTAGTTGGGTTCGTAATTTTACCGGACTTTTTAGTTGGGTTCGTATTTTTACCCGGAGTTTTAGTTGGGTTCGTATTTTTACCCGGAGTTTTAGTTGGGTTCGTATTTTTACCCGGAGTTTTAGTTGGGTTCGTATTTTTACCCGGAGTTTTAGTTGGGTTCGTATTTTTTACCCGGACTTTTTAGTTGGGTTAGTATTTTTGCCCGGAGTTTTAGTTGGGTTCGTATTTTTTAGCCGGAGTTTTAGTTGGGTTCGTATTTTTTACCCGGAGTTTTAGTTGACTTCGTATTTTTACCCGGAGTTTTAGTTGGGTTCGTATTTTTACCCGGAGTTTTAGTTGGGTTCGTATTTTTTACCCTGAGTTTTAGTTGGGTTCGTATTTTTACCCGGAGTTTTAGTTGGGTTAGTATTTTTACAAGGAGTTTTAGTTGGGTTCGTATTTTTTACCCGGACTTTTTAGTTGGGTTAGAATTTTTGCCCGGAGTTTTAGTTGGGTTCGTATTTTTTTACCCGGAGTTTTATTTGGGTTCTAAATGTTACCCGGACTTTTTTGTTTGGTTCGTATTTTTTACCCGGAGTTTTAGTTGGGTTCGTAATTTTACCCGCACTTTTTAGTTGGGTTCGTAATTTTACCCGGAGTTTCAGTTGTGTTCGTAATTTTACCCGGAGTTTTAGTTGGGTTCGTAATTTTACCCGGAGTTTTAGTTGAATTCGTAATTTTACCCGGAGTTTTAGTTGGGTTCGTAATTTTACCCGGACTTTTTCGTTGGGTTCGTATTTTTTACCCGGACTTTTAGTTGGGTTCGTAATTTTACCCGGAGTTTTAGTTGGGTTCGTAATTTTACCCGGAGTTTTAGTTGAGTTCGTAATTTTACCCGGAGTTTTAGTTGGGTTAGTAATTTTACCCGGACTTTTTATTTGGGTTCGTAATTTTACCCGGACTTTTTAGTTGGGTTCGTAATTTTACCCGGAGTTTTAGTTGGGTTCGTAATTTTACCCGGAGTTTTACTTGGGTTCGTAATTTTACCCGGACTTTTTAGTTGGGTTCGTATTTTTTACCCGGACTTTTTGTTGGGTTCGTAATTTTACCCGGAGTTTTAGTTGGGTTCGTAATTTTACCCGGAGTTTTAGTTGGGTTCGTAATTTTACCCGGAGTTTTACTTGGGTTCGTAATTTTACCCGGAGTTTTACTTGGGTTCGTAATTTTACCCGGAGTTTTAGTTGGGTTCGTAATTTTACCCGGAGTTTTAGTTGGGTTCGTAATTTTACCCGGACTTTTCAGTTGGGTTCGTATTTTTTACCCGGACTTTTAGTTGGGTTCGTAATTTTACCCGGAGTTTTAGTTGGGTTCGTAATTTTGCCCGGAGTTTTAGTTGAGTTCGTAATTTTACCCGGAGTTTTAGTTGGGTTTGTAATTTTACCCGGACTTTTTAGTTGGGTTCGTAATTTTACCCGGACTTTTTAGTTGGATTCGTAATTTTACCCGGACTTTTTAGTTGGGTTCGTAATTTTACCCGGAGTTTTAGTTGGGTTCGTAATTTTACCCGGACTTTTTAGTTGGGTTCGAATTTTTTACCCGGACTTTTAGTTGGGTTCATAATTTTACCCGGAGTTTTAGTTGTGTTCGTAATTTTACCCGGACCTTTTAGTTGGGTTCGTATTTTTGTACCCGGACTTTTAGTTGGGTTCGTAATTTTACCCGGAGTTTTAGTTGGATTCGTAATTTTACCCGGAGTCTTGAGTTACCCGGACTTTTTAGTTGCTTTCGTATTTTTACCCGGACCTTTAGTTGGGTTCGTAATTTTACCCGGAGTTTTAGTTGGGTTCGTAATTTTACCCGGAGTTTTAGTTGGGTTCGTAATTTTACCCGGAGTTTTACTTGGGTTCGTAATTTTACCCGGAGTTTTAGTTGGGTTCGTAATTTTACCCGGAGTTTTAGTTGGGTTCGTAATTTTACCCGGACTTTTTAGTTGGGTTCGTATTTTTTACCCGGACTTTTAGTTGGGTTCGTAATTTTACCCGGAGTTTTAGTTGGGTTCGCAATTTTACCCGGAGTTTTAGTTGAGTTCGTAATTTTACCCGGAGTTTTAGTTGGGTTCGTAATTTTACCCGGACTTTTTAGTTGGGTTCGTAATTTTACCCGGACTTTTTAGTTGGGTTCGTATTTTTTACCCAGAGTTTTAGTTGGGTTCGTAATTTTACCCGGAGTTTTAGTTGCGTTCGTAATTTTACCCGGACTTTTTAGTTGGGTTCGTATTTTTTACCCGGACTTTTAGTTGGGTTCGTAATTTTACCCGGAGTTTTAGTTGGGTTCGTATTTTTACCCGGAGTTTTAGTTGTGTTGGTAATTTTACCCGGAGTTTTAGTTGGGTTCATATTTTTTACCGGACTTTTTAGTTGGGTTCGTATTTTTACCCGGAGTTTTAGTTGGGTTCGTATTTTTACCCGGAGTTTTAGTTGGGTTCGTATTTTTACTCGGAGTTTTAGTTGGGTTCGTATTTTTACCCGGAGTTTTAGTTGGGTTCGTATTTTTTACCCGGACTTTTTAGTTGGGTTAGTATTTTTGCCCGGAGTTTTAGTTGGGTTCGTATTTTTTTAGCCGGAGTTTTAGTTGGGTTCGTATTTTTTGCCCGGAGTTTTAGTTGACTTCGTATTTTTACCCGGAGTTTTAGTTGGGTTCGTATTTTTACCCGGAGTTTTAGTTGGGTTCGTATTTTTTACCCGGAGTTTTAGTTGGGTTCGTATTTTTACCCGGAGTTTTAGTTGGGTTCGTATTTTTACCCGGAGTTTTAGTTGGGTTCGTATTTTTTACCCGGACTTTTTAGTTGGGTTAGTATTTTTGCCCGGAGTTTTAGTTGGGTTCGTATTTTTTTACCCGGAGTTTTAGTTGGGTTCTAAATGTTACCCGGACTTTTTTGTTTGGTTCGTATTTTTTACCCGGAGTTTTAGTTGGGTTCGTAATTTTACCCGGAGTTTTAGTTGGGTTCGTAATTTTACCCGGAGTTTTAGTTGGGTTTGTAATTCTACCCGGACTTTTTAGTTGGGTTCGTATTTTTTACCCGGACTTTTAGTTGGGTTCGTAATTTTACCCGGAGTTTTAGTTGGGTTCGTAATTTTACCCGGAGTTTTAGTTGAGTTCGCAATTTTACCCGGAGTTTTAGTTGGGTTCGTAATTTTACCCGGACTTTTTATTTGGGTTCGTAATTTTACCCGGACTTTTAGTTGGGTTCGTAATTTTACCCGGAGTTTTAGTTGGGTTCGTAATTTTACCCGGAGTTTTACTTGGGTTCGTAATTTTACCCGGACTTTTTAGTTGGGTTCGTATTTTTTACCCGGACTTTTAGTTGGGTTCGTAATTTTACCCGGACTTTTTAGTTGGGTTCGTATTTTTTACCCGGACTTTTAGTTGGGTTCGTAATTTTACCCGGAGTTTTAGTTGGGTTCGTAATTTTACCCGGAGTTTCACTTGGGTTCGTAATTTTACCCGGACTTTTTAGTTGGGTTCGTATTTTTTACCCGGACTTTTAGTTGGGTTCGTAATTTTACCCGGACTTTTTAGTTGGGTTCGTATTTTTTACCCGGACTTTTAGTTGGGTTCGTAATTTTACCCGGAGTTTTAGTTGGTTTCGTAATTTTACCCGGAGTTTTACTTGGGTTCGTAATTTTACCCGGACTTTTTAGTTGGGTTCGTATTTTTTACACGGAGTTTTAGTTGGGTTCGTAATTTTACCCGGACTTTTTAGTTGGGTTCGTATTTTTTACCCGGACTTTTTAGTTGGGTTCGTATTTTTTACCCGGACTTTTAGTTGGGTTCGTAATTTTACCAGGAGTTTTAGTTGGGTTCGTAATTTTACCCGGAGTTTTAGTTGGGTTCGTAATTTTACCCGGAGTTTTTATTTGGGTTCGTAATTTTACCCGGACTTTTTAGTTGGGTTCGAAATTTTACCCGGACTTTTTAGTTGGGTTCGTAATTTTACCCGGAGTTTTAGTTGGGTTCGTAATTTTACCCGGAGTTTTAGTTTTGTTCGTAATTTTTTCGTACTTTTTAGTTGGGTTCGTATTTTTACCCGGAGTTTTAGTTGGGTTCGTATTTTTACCCGGAGTTTTAGTTGGGTTCGTATTTTTACCCGGAGTTTTAGTTGGGTTCGTATTTTTACCCGGAGTTTTAGTTGGGTTCGTAATTTTACCCGGACTTTTTAGTTGGGTTCGTAATTTTACCCGGACTATTTAGTTGGGTTCGTATTTTTTACCCGGAGTTTTAGTTGGGTTCGTAATTTTACCCGGAGTTTTAGTTGGGTTCGTAATTTTACCCGGACTTTTTAGTTGGGTTCGTATTTTTTACCCGGACTTTTAGTTGGGTTCGTAATTTTACCCGGAGTTTTAGTTGGGTTCGTATTTTTACCCGGAGTTTTAGTTGTGTTGGTAATTTTACCCGGAGTTTTAGTTGGGTTCATATTTTTTACCGGACTTTTTAGTTGGGTTCGTATTTTTACCCGGAGTTTTAGTTGGGTTCGTATTTTTACCCGGAGTTTTAGTTGGGTTCGTATTTTTACCCGGAGTTTTAGTTGGGTTCGTATTTTTACCCGGAGTTTTAGTTGGGATCGTATTTTTACCCGGAGTTTTAGTTGGGTTCGTAATTTTACCCGGAGTTTTAGTTGGGTTCGTATTTTTTACCCGGAGTTTTAGTTGGGTTCGTATTTTTTACCCGGAGTTTTAGTTGGGTTCGTATTTTTACCCGGAGTTTTAGTTGTGTTGGTAATTTTACCCGGAGTTTTAGTTGGGTTCATATTTTTTGCCGGACTCTTTAGTTGGGTTCATATTTTTTACCTGGAGTTTTAGTTGGGTTCGTATTTTTTACCCGGACTTTTTAGTTGGGTTAGTATTTTTGCCCGGAGTTTTAGTTGGGTTCGTATTATTTACCCGGAGTTTTAGTTGGGTTCGTATTTTTCCCCGGAGTTTTAGTTGGGTTCGTATTTTTACCCGGAGTTTTAGTTGGGTTCGTATTTTTTACCCGGAGTTTTAGTTGGGTTCGTATTTTTACCCGGAGCTTTAGTTGGGTTCGTATTTTTACCCGGAGTTTTAGTTGGGTTCGTATTTTTTACCCGGACTTTTTAGTTGGGTTAGTATTTTTGCCCGGAGTTTTAGTTGGGTTCGTATTTTTTTACCCGGAGTTTTAGTTGGGTTCTAAATGTTACCCGGACTTTTTTGTTTGGTTCGTATTTTTTACCCGGAGTTTTAGTTGGGTTCGTAATTTTACCCGGAGTTTTAGTTGGGTTCGTAATTTTACCCGGAGTTTTAGTTGGGTTTGTAATTCTACCCGGACTTTTTAGTTGGGTTCGTATTTTTTACCCGGACTTTTAGTTGGGTTCGTAATTTTACCCGGAGTTTTAGTTGGGTTCGTAATTTTACCCGGAGTTTTAGTTGAGTTCGCAATTTTACCCGGAGTTCTAGTTGGGTTCGTAATTTTACCCGGACTTTTTATTTGGGTTCGTAATTTTACCCGGACTTTTAGTTGGGTTCGTAATTTTACCCGGAGTTTTAGTTGGGTTCGTAATTTTACCCGGAGATTTACTTGGGTTCGTAATTTTACCCGGACTTTTTAGTTGGGTTCGTATTTTTTACCCGGACTTTTAGTTGGGTTCGTAATTTTACCCGGACTTTTTAGTTGGGTTCGTATTTTTTACCCGGACTTTTAGTTGGGTTCGTAATTTTACCCGGAGTTTTAGTTGGGTTCGTAATTTTACCCGGAGTTTCACTTGGGTTCGTAATTTTACCCTGACTTTTTAGTTGGGTTCGTATTTTTTACCCGGACTTTTAGTTGGGTTCGTAATTTTACCCGGACTTTTTAGTTGGGTTCGTATTTTTTACCCGGACTTTTAGTTGGGTTCGTAATTTTACCCGGAGTTTTAGTTGGTTTCGTAATTTTACCCGGAGTTTTACTTGGGTTCGTAATTTAACCCGGACTTTTTAGTTGGGTTCGTATTTTTTTACACGGAGTTTTAGTTGGGTTCGTAATTTTACCCGGACTTTTTAGTTGGGTTCGTATTTTTTACCCGGACTTTTTAGTTGGGTTCGTATTTTTTACCCGGACTTTTAGTTGGGTTCGTAATTTTACCAGGAGTTTTAGTTGGGTTCGTAATTTTACCCGGAGTTTTAGTTGGGTTCGTAATTTTACCCGGAGTTTTTATTTGGGTTCGTAATTTTACCCGGACTTTTTAGTTGGGTTCGAAATTTTACCCGGACTTTTTAGTTGGGTTCGTAATTTTACCCGGAGTTTTAGTTGGGTTCGTAATTTTACCCGGAGTTTTAGTTGGGTTCGTAATTTTTTCGTACTTTTTAGTTGGGTTCGTATTTTTACCCGGAGTTTTAGTTGGGTTCGTATTTTTACCCGGAGTTTTAGTTGAGTTCGTATTTTTACCCGGAGTTTTAGTTGGGTTCGTATTTTTACCCGGAGTTTTAGTTGGGTTCGTAATTTTACCCGGACTTTTTAGTTGGGTTCGTAATTTTACCCGGACTATTTAGTTGGGTTCGTATTTTTTACCCGGAGTTTTAGTTGGGTTCGTAATTTTACCCGGAGTTTTAGTTGGGTTCGTAATTTTACCCGGACTTTTTAGTTGGGTTCGTATTTTTTACCCGGACTTTTAGTTGGGTTCGTAATTTTACCCGGAGTTTTAGTTGGGTTCGTATTTTTACCCGGAGTTTTAGTTGTGTTGGTAATTTTACCCGGAGTTTTAGTTGGGTTCATATCTTTTACCGGACTTTTTAGTTGGGTTCGTATTTTTACCCGGAGTTTTAGTTGGGTTCGTATTTTTACCCGGAGTTTTAGTTGGGTTCGTATTTTTACCCGGAGTTTTAGTTGGGTTCGTATTTTTACCCGGAGTTTTAGTTGGGATCGTATTTTTACCCGGAGTTTTAGTTGGGTTCGTAATTTTACCCGGAGTTTTAGTTGGGTTCGTATTTTTTACCCGGAGTTTTAGTTGGGTTCGTATTTTTTACCCGGAGTTTTAGTTGGGTTCGTATTTTTACCCGGAGTTTTAGTTGTGTTGGTAATTTTACCCGGAGTTTTAGTTGGGTTCATATTTTTTGCCGGACTCTTTAGTTGGGTTCATATTTTTTACCTGGAGTTTTAGTTGGGTTCGTATTTTTTACCCGGACTTTTTAGTTGGGTTAGTATTTTTGCCCGGAGTTTTAGTTGGGTTCGTATTATTTACCCGGAGTTTTAGTTGGGTTCGTATTTTTTACCCGGAGTTTTAGTTGGGTTCGTATTTTTCCCCGGAGTTTTAGTTGGGTTCGTATTTTTACCCGGAGTTTTAGTTGGGTTCGTATTTTTTACCCGGAGTTTTAGTTGGGTTCGTATTTTTACCCGGAGCTTTAGTTGGGTTCGTATTTTTACCCGGAGTTTTAGTTGGGTTCGTATTTTTTACCCGGACTTTTTAGTTGGGTTAGTATTTTTGCCCGGAGTTTTAGTTGGGTTCGTATTTTTTTACCCGGAGTTTTAGTTGGGTTCTAAATGTTACCCGGACTTTTTTGTTTGGTTCGTATTTTTTACCCGGAGTTTTAGTTGGGTTCGTAATTTTACCCGCACTTTTTAGTTGGGTTCGTAATTTTACCCGGAGTTTTAGTTGGGTTCGTAATTTTACCCGGAGTTTTATTTGGGTTCGTAATTTTACCCGGAGTTTTAGTTGGGTTCGTAATTTTACCCGGAGTTTTAGTTGGGTTAGTATTTTTGCCCGGAGTTTTAGTTAGGTTCGTATTTTTTTACCCGGAGTTTTAGTTGGGTTCTAAATGTTACCCGGACTTTTTTGTTTGGTTCGTATTTTTTACCCGGAGTTTTAGTTGAGTTCGTAATTTTACCCGGAGTTTTAGTTGGGTTAGTAATTTTACCCGGACTTTTTATTTGGGTTCGTAATTTTACCTGGACTTTTTAGTTGGGTTCGTAATTTTACCCGGAGTTTTAGTTGGGTTCGTAATTTTACCCGGACTTTTACTTGGGTTCGTAATTTTACCCGGACTTTTTATTTGGGTTCGTATTTTTTACCCGGACTTTTTGTTGGGTTCGTAATTTTACCCGGAGTTTTAGTTGGGTTCGTAATTTTACCCGGAGTTTTAGTTGGGTTCGTAATTTTACCCGGAGTTTTAGTTGGGTTCGTAATTTTACCCGGAGTTTTAGTTGGGTTCGTAATTTTACCCGGAGTTTTACTTGGGTTCGTAATTTTACCCGGAGTTTTAGTTGGGTTCGTAATTTTACCCGGAGTTTTAGTTGGGTTCGTAATTTTACCCGGACTTTTTAGTTGGGTTCGTATTTTTTACCCGGACTTTTAGTTGGGTTCGTAATTTTACCCGGAGTTTTAGTTGGGTTCGTAATTTTACCCGGAGTTTTAGTTGGGTTCGTAATTTTACCCGGAGTTTTAGTTGGGTTCGTTATTTTACCCGGAGTTCTACTTGGGTTCGTAATTTTACCCGGAGTTTTAGTTGGGTTCGTAATTTTACCCGGAGTTTTAGTTGGGTTCGTAATTTTACCCGGAGTTTTAGTTGGGTTCGTAATTTTACCCGGACTTTTTAGTTGGGTTCGTAATTTTACCCGGACTTTTTAGTTGGGTTCGTAATTTTACCCGGACTTTTTAGTTGGGTTCGTAATTTTACCCGGAGTTTTAGTTGGGTTTGTAATTTTGCCCGGAGTTTTAGTTGGGTTCGTAATTTTTTCGGACTTTTTAGTTGGGTTCGTATTTTTACCCGGAGTTTTAGTTGGGTTCGTATTTTTTACCCGGACTTTTTAGTTGGGTTAGTATTTTTGCCCGGAGTTTTAGTTGGGTTCGTATTTTTTACCCGGAGTTTTAGTTGGGTTCGTATTTTTTACCCGGAGTTTTAGTTGGGTTCGTATTTTTCCCCGGAGTTTTAGTTGGGTTCGTATTTTTACCCGGAGTTTTAGTTGGGTTCGTATTTTTTACCCGGAGTTTTAGTTGGGTTCGTATTTTTACCCGGAGCTTTAGTTGGGTTCGTATTTTTACCCGGAGTTTTAGTTGGGTTCGTATTTTTTACCCGGACTTTTTAGTTGGATTAGTATTTTTGCCCGGAGTTTTAGTTGGGTTCGTATTTTTTTACCCGGAGTTTTCGTTGGGTTCTAAATGTTACCCGGACTTTTTTGTTTGGTTCGTATTTTTTACCCGGAGTTTTAGTTGGGTTCGTAATTTTACCCGCACTTTTTAGTTGGGTTCGTAATTTTACACGGAGTTTTAGTTGGGTTCGTAATTTTACCCGGAGTTTTAGTTGGGTTCGTAATTTTACCCGGAGTTTTAGTTGGGTTCGTAATTTTACCCGGAGTTTTAGTTGGGTTAGTATTTTTGCCCGGAGTTTTAGTTAGGTTCGTATTTTTTTACCCGGAGTTTTAGTTGGGTTCTAAATGTTACCCGGACTTTTTTGTTTGGTTCGTATTTTTTACCCGGAGTTTTAGTTGAGTTCGTAATTTTACCCGGAGTTTTAGTTGGGTTAGTAATTTTACCCGGACTTTTTATTTGGGTTCGTAATTTTACCTGGACTTTTTAGTTGGGTTCGTAATTTTACCCGGAGTTTTAGTTGGGTTCGTAATTTTACCCGGACTTTTACTTGGGTTCGTAATTTTACCCGGACTTTTTATTTGGGTTCGTATTTTTTACCCGGACTTTTTGTTGGGTTCGTAATTTTACCCGGAGTTTTAGTTGGGTTCGTAATTTTACCCGGAGTTTTAGTTGGGTTCGTAATTTTACCCGGAGTTTTAGTTGGGTTCGTAATTTTACCCGGAGTTTTAGTTGGGTTCGTAATTTTACCCGGAGTTTTACTTGGGTTCGTAATTTTACCCGGAGTTTTACTTGGGTTCGTAATTTTACCCGGAGTTTTAGTTGGGTTCGTAATTTTACCCGGAGTTTTAGTTGGGTTCGTAATTTTACCCGGACTTTTTAGTTGGGTTCGTATTTTTTACCCGGACTTTTAGTTGGGTTCGTAATTTTACCCGGAGTTTTAGTTGGGTTCGTAATTTTACCCGGAGTTTTAGTTGGGTTCGTAATTTTACCCGGAGTTTTAGTTGGGTTCGTTATTTTACCCGGAGTTCTACTTGGGTTCGTAATTTTACCCGGAGTTTTAGTTGGGTTCGTAATTTTACCCGGAGTTTTAGTTGGGTTCGTAATTTTACCCGGAGTTTTAGTTGGGTTCGTAATTTTACCCGGACTTTTTAGTTGGGTTCGTAATTTTACACGGACTTTTTAGTTGGGTTCGTAATTTTACCCGGACTTTTTAGTTGGGTTCGTAATTTTACCCGGAGTTTTAGTTGGGTTTGTAATTTTACCCGGAGTTTTAGTTGGGTTCGTAATTTTTTCGGACTTTTTAGTTGGGTTCGTATTTTTACCCGGAGTTTTAGTTGGGTTCGTATTTTTACCCGGAGTTTTAGTTGGGTTCGTATTTTTACCCGGAGTTTTAGTTGGGTTCGTATTTTTACCCGGAGTTTTAGTTGGGTTCGTAATTTTACCCGGACTTTTTAGTTGGGTTCGTAATTTTACCCGGACTTTTTAGTTGGGTTCGTATTTTTTACCCGGAGTTTTAGTTGGGTTCGTAATTTTACCCGGAGTTTTAGTTGGGTTCGTAATTTTACCCGGACTTTTTAGTTGTGTTCGTATTTTTACCCGGAGTTTTAGTTGTGTTGGTAATTTTACCCGGAGTTTTAGTTGGGATCATATTTTTTTCCGGACTTTTTAGTTGGGTTCGTATTTTTACCCGGAGTTTTAGTTGGGTTCGTATTTTTACCCGGAGTTTTAGTTGGGTTCGTATTTTTACCCGGAGTTTTAGTTGGGTTCGTATTTTTTTACCCGGAGTTTTAGTTGGGTTCTAAATGTTACCCGGACTTTTTTTGTTTGGTTCGTATTTTTTACCCGGAGTTTTAGTTGAGTTCGTAATTTTACCCGGAGTTTTAGTTGGGTTAGTAATTTTACCCGGACTTTTTATTTGGGTTCGTAATTTTACCCGGACTTTTTAGTTGGGTTCGTAATTTTACCCGGAGTTTTAGTTGGGTTCGTAATTTTACCCGGACTTTTACTTGGGTTCGTAATTTTACCCGGACTTTTTATTTGGGTTCGTATTTTTTACCCGGACTTTTTGTTGGGTTCGTAATTTTACCCGGAGTTTTAGTTGGGTTCGTAATTTTACCCGGAGTTTTAGTTGGGTTCGTAATTTTACCCGGAGTTTTAGTTGGGTTCGTAATTTTACCCGGAGTTTTAGTTGGGTTCGTAATTTTACCCGGAGTTTTAGTTGGGTTCGTAATTTTACCCGGACTTTTTAGTTGGGTTCGTAATTTTACCCGGACTTTTTAGTTGGGTTCGTAATTTTACCCGGACTTTTTAGTTGGGTTCGTAATTTTACCCGGAGTTTTAGTTGGGTTCGTAATTTTACCCGGAGTTTTAGTTGGGTTCGTAATTTTACCGGACTTTTTAGTTGGGTTCGTATTTTTACCCGGAGTTTTAGTTGGGTTCGTATTTTTACCCGGAGTTTTAGTTGGGTTCGTATTTTTACCCGGAGTTTTAGTTGGGTTCGTAATTTTACCCGGAGTTTTAGTTGGGTTTGTAATTTTGCCCGGAGTTTTAGTTGGGTTCGTAATTTTTTCGGACTTTTTAGTTGGGTTCGTATTTTTACCCGGAGTTTTAGTTGGGTTCGTATTTTTTACCCGGACTTTTTAGTTGGGTTAGTATTTTTGCCCGGAGTTTTAGTTGGGTTCGTATTTTTTACCCGGAGTTTTAGTTGGGTTCGTATTTTTTACCCGGAGTTTTAGTTGGGTTCGTATTTTTCCCCGGAGTTTTAGTTGGGTTCGTATTTTTACCCGGAGTTTTAGTTGGGTTCGTATTTTTTACCCGGAGTTTTAGTTGGGTTCGTATTTTTACCCGGAGCTTTAGTTGGGTTCGTATTTTTACCCGGAGTTTTAGTTGGGTTCGTATTTTTTACCCGGACTTTTTAGTTGGATTAGTATTTTTGCCCGGAGTTTTAGTTGGGTTCGTATTTTTTTACCCGGAGTTTTCGTTGGGTTCTAAATGTTACCCGGACTTTTTTGTTTGGTTCGTATTTTTTACCCGGAGTTTTAGTTGGGTTCGTAATTTTACCCGCACTTTTTAGTTGGGTTCGTAATTTTACCCGGAGTTTTAGTTGGGTTCGTAATTTTACCCGGAGTTTTAGTTGGGTTCGTAATTTTACCCGGAGTTTTAGTTGGGTTCGTAATTTTACCCGGAGTTTTAGTTGGGTTAGTATTTTTGCCCGGAGTTTTAGTTAGGTTCGTATTTTTTTACCCGGAGTTTTAGTTGGGTTCTAAATGTTACCCGGACTTTTTTGTTTGGTTCGTATTTTTTACCCGGAGTTTTAGTTGAGTTCGTAATTTTACCCGGAGTTTTAGTTGGGTTAGTAATTTTACCCGGACTTTTTATTTGGGTTCGTAATTTTACCTGGACTTTTTAGTTGGGTTCGTAATTTTACCCGGAGTTTTAGTTGGGTTCGTAATTTTACCCGGACTTTTACTTGGGTTCGTAATTTTACCCGGACTTTTTATTTGGGTTCGTATTTTTTACCCGGACTTTTTGTTGTGTTCGTAATTTTACCCGGAGTTTTAGTTGGGTTCGTAATTTTACCCGGAGTTTTAGTTGGGTTCGTAATTTTACCCGGAGTTTTAGTTGGGTTCGTAATTTTACCCGGAGTTTTAGTTGGGTTCGTAATTTTACCCGGAGTTTTACTTGGGTTCGTAATTTTACCCGGAGTTTTACTTGGGTTCGTAATTTTACCCGGAGTTTTAGTTGGGTTCGTAATTTTACCCGGAGTTTTAGTTGGGTTCGTAATTTTACCCGGACTTTTTAGTTGGGTTCGTATTTTTTACCCGGACTTTTAGTTGGGTTCGTAATTTTACCCGGAGTTTTAGTTGGGTTCGAAATTTTACCCGGAGTTTTAGTTGGGTTCGTAATTTTACCCGGAGTTTTAGTTGGGTTCGTTATTTTACCCGGAGTTCTACTTGGGTTCGTAATTTTACCCGGAGTTTTAGTTGGGTTCGTAATTTTACCCGGAGTTTTAGTTGGGTTCGTAATTTTACCCGGAGTTTTAGTTGGGTTCGTAATTTTACCCGGACTTTTTAGTTGGGTTCGTAATTTTACCCGGACTTTTTAGTTGGGTTCGTAATTTTACCCGGACTTTTTAGTTGGGTTCGTAATTTTACCCGGAGATTTAGTTGGGTTTGTAATTTTACCCGGAGTTTTAGTTGGGTTCGTAATTTTTTCGGACTTTTTAGTTGGGTTCGTATTTTTACCCGGAGTTTTAGTTGGGTTCGTATTTTTACCCGGAGTTTTAGTTGGGTTCGTATTTTTACCCGGAGTTTTAGTTGGGTTCGTATTTTTACCCGGAGTTTTAGTTGGGTTCGTAATTTTACCCGGACTTTTTAGTTGGGTTCGTAATTTTACCCGGACTTTTTAGTTGGGTTCGTATTTTTTACCCGGAGTTTTAGTTGGGTTCGTAATTTTACCCGGAGTTTTAGTTGGGTTCGTAATTTTACCCGGACTTTTTAGTTGTGTTCGTATTTTTACCCGGAGTTTTAGTTGTGTTGGTAATTTTACCCGGAGTTTTAGTTGGGATCATATTTTTTACCGGACTTTTTAGTTGGGTTCGTATTTTTACCCGGAGTTTTAGTTGGGTTCGTATTTTTACCCGGAGTTTTAGTTGGGTTCGTATTTTTACCCGGAGTTTTAGTTGGGTTCGTATTTTTACCCGAAGTTTTAGTTGGGTTCGTATTTTTTTACCCGGAGTTTTAGTTGGGTTCTAAATGTTACCCGGACTTTTTTTGTTTGGTTCGTATTTTTTACCCGGAGTTTTAGTTGAGTTCGTAATTTTACCCGGAGTTTTAGTTGGGTTAGTAATTTTACCCGGACTTTTTATTTGGGTTCGTAATTTTACCCGGACTTTTTAGTTGGGTTCGTAATTTTACCCGGAGTTTTAGTTGGGTTCGTAATTTTACCCGGACTTTTACTTGGGTTCGTAATTTTACCCGGACTTTTTATTTGGGTTCGTATTTTTTACCCGGACTTTTTGTTGGGTTCGTAATTTTACCCGGAGTTTTAGTTGGGTTCGTAACTTTACCCGGAGTTTTAGTTGGGTTCGTAATTTTACCCGGAGTTTTAGTTGGGTTCGTATTTTTTACCCGGAGTTTTAGTTGGGTTCGTATTTTTACCCGGAGCTTTAGTTGGGTTCGTATTTTTACCCGGAGTTTTAGTTGGGTTCGTATTTTTTACCCGGACTTTTTAGTTGGATTAGTATTTTTGCCCGGAGTTTTAGTTGGGTTCGTATTTTTTTACCCGGAGTTTTCGTTGGGTTCTAAATGTTACCCGGACTTTTTTGTTTGGTTCGTATTTTTTACCCGGAGTTTTAGTTGGGTTCGTAATTTTACCCGCACTTTTTAGTTGGGTTCGTAATTTTACCCGGAGTTTTAGTTGGGTTCGTAATTTTACCCGGAGTTTTAGTTGGGTTCGTAATTTTACCCGGAGTTTTAGTTGGGTTCGTAATTTTACCCGGAGTTTTAGTTGGGTTAGTATTTTTGCCCGGAGTTTTAGTTAGGTTCGTATTTTTTTACCCGGAGTTTTAGTTGGGTTCTAAATGTTACCCGGACTTTTTTGTTTGGTTCGTATTTTTTACCCGGAGTTTTAGTTGAGTTCGTAATTTTACCCGGAGTTTTAGTTGGGTTAGTAATTTTACCCGGACTTTTTATTTGGGTTCGTAATTTTACCTGGACTTTTTAGTTGGGTTCGTAATTTTACCCGGAGTTTTAGTTGGGTTCGTAATTTTACCCGGACTTTTACTTGGGTTCGTAATTTTACCCGGACTTTTTATTTGGGTTCGTATTTTTTACCCGGACTTTTTGTTGGGTTCGTAATTTTACCCGGAGTTTTAGTTGGGTTCGTAATTTTACCCGGAGTTTTAGTTGGGTTCGTAATTTTACCCGGAGTTTTAGTTGGGTTCGTAATTTTACCCGGAGTTTTAGTTGGGTTCGTAATTTTACCCGGAGTTTTACTTGGGTTCGTAATTTTACCCGGAGTTTTACTTGGGTTCGTAATTTTACCCGGAGTTTTAGTTGGGTTCGTAATTTTACCCGGAGTTTTAGTTGGGTTCGTAATTTTACCCGGACTTTTTAGTTGGGTTCGTATTTTTTACCCGGACTTTTAGTTGGGTTCGTAATTTTACCCGGAGTTTTAGTTGGGTTCGTAATTTTACCCGGAGTTTTAGTTGGGTTCGTAATTTTACCCGGAGTTTTAGTTGGGTTCGTTATTTTACCCGGAGTTCTACTTGGGTTCGTAATTTTACCCGGAGTTTTAGTTGGGTTCGTAATTTTACCCGGAGTTTTAGTTGGGTTCGTAATTTTACCCGGAGTTTTAGTTGGGTTCGTAATTTTACCCGGACTTTTTAGTTGGGTTCGTAATTTTACCCGGACTTTTTAGTTGGGTTCGTAATTTTACCCGGACTTTTTAGTTGGGTTCGTAATTTTACCCGGAGTTTTAGTTGGGTTTGTAATTTTACCCGGAGTTTTAGTTGGGTTCGTAATTTTTTCGGACTTTTTAGTTGGGTTCGTATTTTTACCCGGAGTTTTAGTTGGGTTCGTATTTTTACCCGGAGTTTTAGTTGGGTTCGTATTTTTACCCGGAGTTTTAGTTGGGTTCGTATTTTTACCCGGAGTTTTAGTTGGGTTCGTAATTTTACCCGGACTTTTTAGTTGGGTTCGTAATTTTACCCGGACTTTTTAGTTGGGTTCGTATTTTTTACCCGGAGTTTTAGTTGGGTTCGTAATTTTACCCGGAGTTTTAGTTGGGTTCGTAATTTTACCCGGACTTTTTAGTTGTGTTCGTATTTTTACCCGGAGTTTTAGTTGTGTTGGTAATTTTACCCGGAGTTTTAGTTGGGATCATATTTTTTACCGGACTTTTTAGTTGGGTTCGTATTTTTACCCGGAGTTTTAGTTGGGTTCGTATTTTTACCCGGAGTTTTAGTTGGGTTCGTATTTTTACCCGGAGTTTTAGTTGGGTTCGTATTTTTACCCGGAGTTTTAGTTGGGTTCGTATTTTTTTACCCGGAGTTTTAGTTGGGTTCTAAATGTTACCCGGACTTTTTTTGTTTGGTTCGTATTTTTTACCCGGAGTTTTAGTTGAGTTCGTAATTTTACCCGGAGTTTTAGATGGGTTAGTAATTTTACCCGGACTTTTTATTTGGGTTCGTAATTTTACCCGGACTTTTTAGTTGGGTTCGTAATTTTACCCGGAGTTTTAGTTGGGTTCGTAATTTTACCCGGACTTTTACTTGGGTTCGTAATTTTACCCGGACTTTTTATTTGGGTTCGTATTTTTTACCCGGACTTTTTGTTGGGTTCGTAATTTTACCCGGAGTTTTAGTTGGGTTCGTAACTTTACCCGGAGTTTTAGTTGGGTTCGTAATTTTACCCGGAGTTTTAGTTGGGTTCGTAATTTTACCCGGAGTTTTAGTTGGGTTCGTAATTTTACCCGGAGTTTTAGTTGGGTTCGTAATTTTACCCGGACTTTTTAGTTGGGTTCGTAATTTTACCCGGACTTTTTAGTTGGGTTCGTAATTTTACCCGGACTTTTTAGTTGGGTTCGTAATTTTACCCGGAGTTTTAGTTGGGTTCGTAATTTTACCCGGAGTTTTAGTTGGGTTCGTAATTTTACCGGACTTTTTAGTTGGGTTCGTATTTTTACCCGGAGTTTTAGTTGGGTTCGTATTTTTACCCGGAGTTTTAGTTGGGTTCGTATTTTTACCCGGAGTTTTAGTTGGGTTCGTATTTTTACCCGGAGTTTTAGTTGGGTTCGTATTTTTTACCCGGACTTTTTAGTTGGGTTAGTATTTTTGCCCGGAGTTTTAGTTGGGTTCGTATTTTTTAGCCGGAGTTTTAGTTGGGTTCGTATTTTTTACCCGGAGTTTTAGTTGACTTCGTATTTTTACCCGGAGTTTTAGTTGGGTTCGTATTTTTACCCGGAGTTTTAGTTGGGTTCGTATTTTTTACCCTGAGTTTTAGTTGGGTTCGTATTTTTACCCGGAGTTTTAGTTGGGTTAGTATTTTTACAAGGAGTTTTAGTTGGGTTCGTATTTTTTACCCGGACTTTTTAGTTGGGTTAGTATTTTTGCCCGGAGTTTTAGTTGGGTTCGTATTTTTTTACCCGGAGTTTTATTTGGGTTCTAAATGTTACCCGGACTTTTTTGTTTGGTTCGTATTTTTTACCCGGAGTTTTAGTTGGGTTCGTAATTTTACCCGCACTTTTTAGTTGGGTTCGTAATTTTACCCGGAGTTTCAGTTGTGTTCGTAATTTTACCCGGAGTTTTAGTTGGGTTCGTAATTTTACCCGGAGTTTTAGTTGAATTCGTAATTTTACCCGGAGTTTTAGTTGGGTTCGTAATTTTACCCGGACTTTTTCGTTCGGTTCGTATTTTTTACCCGGACTTTTAGTTGGGTTCGTAATTTTACCCGGAGTTTTAGTTGGGTTCGTAATTTTACCCGGAGTTTTAGTTGAGTTCGTAATTTTACCCGGAGTTTTAGTTGGGTTAGTAATTTTACCCGGACTTTTTATTTGGGTTCGTAATTTTACCCGGACTTTTTAGTTGGGTTCGTAATTTTACCCGGAGTTTTAGTTGGGTTCGTAATTTTACCCGGACTTTTTAGTTGGGTTCGTATTTTTTACCCGGACTTTTTGTTGGGTTCGTAATTTTACCCGGAGTTTTAGTTGGGTTCGTAATTTTACCCGGAGTTTTAGTTGGGTTCGTAATTTTACCCGGAGTTTTACTTGGGTTCGTAATTTTACCCGGAGTTTTACTTGGGTTCGTAATTTTACCCGGTGTTTTAGTTGGGTTCGTAATTTTACCCGGAGTTTTAGTTGGGTTCGTAATTTTACCCGGACTTTTCAGTTGGGTTCGTATTTTTTACCCGGACTTTTAGTTGGGTTCGTAATTTTACCCGGAGTTTTAGTTGGGTTCGTAATTTTACCCGGAGTTTTAGTTGAGTTCGTAATTTTACCCGGAGTTTTAGTTGGGTTCGTAATTTTACCCGGACTTTTTAGTTGGGTTCGTAATTTTACCCGGACTTTTTAGTTGCATTCGTAATTTTACCCGGACTTTTTAGTTGGGTTCGTAATTTTACCCGGAGTTTTAGTTGAATTCGTAATTTTACCCGGAGTTTTAGTTGGGTTCGTAATTTTACCCGGACTTTTTCGTTCGGTTCGTATTTTTTACCCGGACTTTTAGTTGGGTTCGTAATTTTACCCGGAGTTTTAGTTGGGTTCGTAATTTTACCCGGAGTTTTAGTTGAGTTCGTAATTTTACCCGGAGTTTTAGTTGGGTTCGTATTTTTACCCGGAGTTTTAGTTGGGTTCGTATTTTTACCCGGAGTTTTAGTTGGGTTCGTATTTTTACCCGGAGTTTTAGTTGGGTTCGTATTTTTTACCCGGACTTTTTAGTTGGGTTAGTATTTTTGCCCGGAGTTTTAGTTGGGTTCGTATTTTTTAGCCGGAGTTTTAGTTGGGTTCGTATTTTTTACCCGGAGTTTTAGTTGACTTCGTATTTTTACCCGGAGTTTTAGTTGGGTTCGTATTTTTACCCGGAGTTTTAGTTGGGTTCGTATTTTTTACCCTGAGTTTTAGTTGGGTTCGTATTTTTACCCGGAGTTTTAGTTGGGTTAGTATTTTTACAAGGAGTTTTAGTTGGGTTCGTATTTTTTACCCGGACTTTTTAGTTGGGTTAGTATTTTTGCCCGGAGTTTTAGTTGGGTTCGTATTTTTTTACCCGGAGTTTTATTTGGGTTCTAAATGTTACCCGGACTTTTTTGTTTGGTTCGTATTTTTTACCCGGAGTTTTAGTTGGGTTCGTAATTTTACCCGCACTTTTTAGTTGGGTTCGTAATTTTACCCGGAGTTTCAGTTGTGTTCGTAATTTTACCCGGAGTTTTAGTTGGGTTCGTAATTTTACCCGGAGTTTTAGTTGAATTCGTAATTTTACCCGGAGTTTTAGTTGGGTTCGTAATTTTACCCGGACTTTTTCGTTCGGTTCGTATTTTTTACCCGGACTTTTAGTTGGGTTCGTAATTTTACCCGGAGTTTTAGTTGGGTTCGTAATTTTACCCGGAGTTTTAGTTGAGTTCGTAATTTTACCCGGAGTTTTAGTTGGGTTAGTAATTTTACCCGGACTTTTTATTTGGGTTCGTAATTTTACGCGGACTTTTTAGTTGGGTTCGTAATTTTACCCGGAGTTTTAGTTGGGTTCGTAATTTTACCCGGACTTTTTAGTTGGGTTCGTATTTTTTACCCGGACTTTTTGTTGGGTTCGTAATTTTACCCGGAGTTTTAGTTGGGTTCGTAATTTTACCCGGAGTTTTAGTTGGGTTCGTAATTTTACCCGGAGTTTTACTTGGGTTCGTAATTTTACCCGGAGTTTTACTTGGGTTCGTAATTTTACCCGGAGTTTTAGTTGGGTTCGTAATTTTACCCGGAGTTTTAGTTGGGTTCGTAATTTTACCCGGACTTTTCAGTTGGGTTCGTATTTTTTACCCGGACTTTTAGTTGGGTTCGTAATTTTACCCGGAGTTTTAGTTGGGTTCGTAATTTTACCCGGAGTTTTAGTTGAGTTCGTAATTTTACCCGGAGTTTTAGTTGGGTTCGTAATTTTACCCGGACTTTTTAGTTGGGTTCGTAATTTTACCCGGACTTTTTAGTTGGATTCGTAATTTTACCCGGACTTTTTAGTTGGGTTCGTAATTTTACCCGGAGTTTTAGTTGGGTTCGTAATTTTACCCGGACTTTTTAGTTGGGTTCGAATTTTTTACCCGGACTTTTAGTTGGGTTCATAATTTTACCCGGAGTTTTAGTTGGGTTCGTAATTTTACCCGGACCTTTTAGTTGGGTTCGTATTTTGTACCCGGACTTTTAGTTGGGTTCGTAATTTTACCCGGAGTTTTAGTTGGGTTCGTAATTTTACCCGGAGTCTTGAGTTACCCGGACTTTTTAGTTGCTTTCGTATTTTTACCCGGACCTTTAGTTGGGTTCGTAATTTTACCCGGAGTTTTAGTTGGGTTCGTAATTTTACCCGGAGTTTTAGTTGGGTTCGTAATTTTACCCGGAGTTTTACTTGGGTTCGTAATTTTACCCGGAGTTTTACTTGGGTTCGTAATTTTACCCGGAGTTTTAGTTGGGTTCGTAATTTTACCCGGTGTTTTAGTTGGGTTCGTAATTTTACCCGGACTTTTTAGTTGGGTTCGTATTTTTTACCCGGACTTTTAGTTGGGTTCGTAATTTTACCCGGAGTTTTAGTTGGCTTCGTAATTTTACCCGGACTTTTTAGTTGGGTTCGTAATTTTACCCGGACTTTTTAGTTGGGTTCGTATTTTTTACCCGGAGTTTTAGTTGGGTTCGTAATTTTACCCGGAGTTTTAGTTGGGTTCGTAATTTTACCCGGACTTTTTAGTTGGGTTCGTATTTTTTACCCGGACTTTTAGTTGGGTTCGTAATTTTACCCAGAGTTTTAGTTGGGTTCGTATTTTTACCCGGAGTTTTAGTTGTGTTGGTAATTTTACCCGGAGTTTTAGTTGGGTTCATATTTTTTACCGGACTTTTTAGTTGGGTTCGTATTTTTACCCGGAGTTTTAGTTGGGTTCGTATTTTTACCCGGAGTTTTAGTTGGGTTCGTATTTTTACTCGGAGTTTTAGTTGGGTTCGTATTTTTACCCGGAGTTTTAGTTGGGTTCGTATTTTTTACCCGGACTTTTTAGTTGGGTTAGTATTTTTGCCCGGAGTTTTAGTTGGGTTCGTATTTTTTAGCCGGAGTTTTAGTTGGGTTCGTATTTTTTACCCGGAGTTTTAGTTGACTTCGTATTTTTACCCGGAGTTTTAGTTGGGTTCGTATTTTTACCCGGAGTTTTAGTTGGGTTCGTATTTTTTACCCGGAGTTTTAGTTGGGTTCGTATTTTTACCCGGAGTTTTAGTTGGGTTCGTATTTTTACCCGGAGTTTTAGTTGGGTTCGTATTTTTTACCCGGACTTTTAGTTGGGTTAGTGTTTTTGCCCGGAGTTTTAGTTGGGTTCGTATTTTTTTACCCGGAGTTTTAGTTGGGTTCTAAATGTTACCCGGACTTTTTTGTTTGGTTCGTATTTTTTACCCGGAGTTTTAGTTGGGTTCGTAATTTTACCCGGAGTTTTAGTTGGGTTCGTAATTTTACCCGGAGTTTTAGTTGGGTTTGTAATTCTACCCCTTTTTAGTTGGGTTCGTATTTTTTACCCGGACTTTTAGTTGGGTTCGTAATTTTACCCGGAGTTTTAGTTGGGTTCGTAATTTTACCCGGAGTTTTAGTTGAGTTCGCAATTTTACCCGGAGTTTTAGTTGGGTTCGTAATTTTACCCGGACTTTTTATTTGGGTTCGTAATTTTACCCGGACTTTTAGTTGGGTTCGTAATTTTACCCGGAGTTTTAGTTGGGTTCGTAATTTTACCCGGAGTTTTACTTGGGTTCGTAATTTTACCCGGACTTTTTAGTTGGGTTTGTATTTTTTACCCGGACTTTTAGTTGGGTTCGTAATTTTACCCGGACTTTTTAGTTGGGTTCGTATTTTTTACCCGGACTTTTAGTTGGGTTCGTAATTTTACCCGGAGTTTTAGTTGGGTTCGTAATTTTACCCGGAGTTTCACTTGGGTTCGTAATTTTACCCGGACTTTTTAGTTGGGTTCGTATTTTTTACCCGGACTTTTAGTTGGGTTCGTAATTTTACCCGGACTTTTTAGTTGGGTTCGTATTTTTTACCCGGACTTTTAGTTGGGTTCGTAATTTTACCCGGAGTTTTAGTTGGTTTCGTAATTTTACCCGGAGCTTTACTTGGGTTCGTAATTTTACCCGGACTTTTTAGTTGGGTTAGTATTTTTTACACGGAGTTTTAGTTGGGTTCGTAATTTTACCCGGACTTTTTAGTTGGGTTCGTCTTTTTTACCCGGACTTTTTAGTTGGGTTCGTATTTTTTACCCGGACTTTTAGTTGGGTTCGTAATTTTACCAGGAGTTTTAGTTGGGTTCGTAATTTTACCCGGAGTTTTAGTTGGGTTCGTAATTTTACCCGGAGTTTTTATTTGGGTTCGTAATTTTACCCGGACTTTTTAGTTGGGTTCGTAATTTTACCCGGAGTTTTAGTTGGGTTCGTAATTTTACCCGGAGTTTTACTTGGGTTCGTAATTTTACCCGGACTTTTTAGTTGGGTTCGTATTTTTTACCCGGACTTTTAGTTGGGTTCGTAATTTTACCCGGACTTTTTAGTTGGGTTCGTATTTTTTACCCGGACTTTTAGTTGGGTTCGTAATTTTACCCGGAGTTTTAGTTGGGTTCGTAATTTTACCCGGAGTTTCAGTTGGGTTCGTAATTTTACCCGGACTTTTTAGTTGGGTTCGTATTTTTTACCCGGACTTTTAGTTGGGTTCGTAATTTTACCCGGACTTTTTAGTTGGGTTCGTATTTTTTACCCGGACTTTTAGTTGGGTTCGTATTTTTACCCGGAGTTTTAGTTGGGTTCGTAATATTACCCGGAGTTTTACTTGGGTTCGTAATTTTACCCGGACTTTTTAGTTGGGTTCGTATTTTTTACCCGGAGTTTTAGTTGTGTTCGTAATTTTACCAGGACGTTTTAGTTGGGTTCGTATTTTTTACCCGGAGTTTTAATTGGGTTCGTATCTTTTACCCGGAGTTTTAGTTGGGTTCGTATTTTTACCCGGAGTTTTAGTTGTGTTGGTAATTTTACCCGGAGTTTTTGTTGGGTTCATATTTTTTACCGGACTTTTTAGTTGGGTTCGTATTTTTTACCCGGAGTTTTAGTTGGGTTCGTATTTTTTACCCGGACTTTTTAGTTGGGTTCGTAATTTTACCCGGAGTTTTAGTTGGGTTCGTAATTTTACCCGGAGTTTTACTTGGGTTCGTAACTTTACCCGGACTTTTTAGTTGGGTTCGTATTTTTTACCCGGACTTTTAGTTGGGTTCGTAATTTTACCCGGAGTTTTAGTTGGGTTCGTAATTTTACCCGGAGTTTTTAGTTGGGTTCGTAATTTTACCCGGAGTTTTAGTTGGGTTCGTAATTTTACCCGGAGTTTTACTTGGGTTCGTAATTTTACCCGGACTTTTTAGTTGGGTTCGTATTTTTTACCCGGACTTTTAGTTGGGTTCGTAATTTTACCCGGAGTTTTAGTTGGGTTCGTAATTTTACCCGGAGTTTTAGTTGGGTTCGTAATTTTACCCGGAGTTTTACTTGGGTTCGTAATTTTACCCGGAGTTTTACTTGGGTTCGTAATTTTACCCGGAGTTTTAGTTGGGTTCGTAATTTTACCCGGAGTTTTAGTTGGGTTCGTAATTTTACCCGGACTTTTTAGTTGGGTTCGTATTTTTTACCCGGACTTTTAGTTGTGTTCGTAATTTTACCCGAAGTTTTAGTTGGGTTCGTAATTTTACCCGGAGTTTTTGTTGAGTTCGTAATTTTTCCCGGAGTTTTAGTTGGGTTCGTAATTTTACCCGGACCTTTTAGTTGGGTTCGTAATTTTACCCGGACTTTTTAGTTGGGTTCGTAATTTTACCCGGACTTTTTAGTTGGGTTCGTAATTTTACCCGGAGTTTTAGTTGGGTTCGTAATTTTACCCGGACTTTTTAGTTGGGTTCGAATTTTTTACCCGGACTTTTAGTTGGGTTCATAATTTTACCCGGAGTTTTAGTTGGGTTCGTAATTTTACCCGGACCTTTTAGTTGGGTTCGTATTTTGTACCCGGACTTTTAGTTGGGTTCGTAATTTTACCCGGAGTTTTAGTTGGGTTCGTAATTTTACACGGAGTTTTAGTTGGGTTCGTAATTTTACCCGGAGTCTTGAGTTACCCGTACTTTTTAGTTGGGTTCGTATTTTTACCCGGACTTTTAGTTGGGTTCGTAATTTTACCCGGAGTTTTAGTTGGGTTCGTAATTTTACCCGGAGTTTTAGTTGGGTTCGTAATTTTACCCGGAGTTTTACTTGGGTTCGTAATTTTACCCGGAGTTTTACTTGGGTTCGTAATTTTACCCGGAGTTTTAGTTGGGTTCGTAATTTTACCCGGAGTTTTAGTTGGGTTCCTAATTTTACCCGGACTTTTTAGTTGGGTTCGTATTTTTTACCCGGACTTTTAGTTGGGTTCGTAATTTTACCCGGAGTTTTAGTTGGGTTCGTATTTTTACCCGGAGTTTTAGTTGTGTTGGTAGTTTTACCCGGAGTTTTAGTTGGGTTCATATTTTTTACCGGACTTTTTAGTTGGGTTCGTATTTTTACCCGGAGTTTTAGTTGGGTTCGTATTTTTACCCGGAGTTTTAGTTGGGTTCGTATTTTTACCCGGAGTTTTAGTTGGGTTCGTATTTTTACCCGGAGTTTTAGTTGGGTTCGTATTTTTTACCCGGACTTTTAGTTGGGTTCATATTTTTTACCTGGAGTTTTAGTTGGGTTCGTATTTTTTACCGGACTTTTTAGTTGGGTTCGTATTTTTACCCGGAGTTTTAGTTGGGTTCGTATTTTTACCCGGAGTTTTAGTTGGGTTCGTAATTTTACCCGGAGTTTTACTTGGGTTCGTAATTTTACCCGGAGTTTTAGTTGGGTTCGTAATTTTACCCGGAGTTTTAGTTGGGTTCGTAATTTTACCCGGACTTTTCAGTTGGGTTCGTATTTTTTACCCGGACTTTTAGTTGGGTTCGTAATTTTACCCGGAGTTTTAGTTGGGTTCGTAATTTTACCCGGAGTTTTAGTTGAGTTCGTAATTTTACCCGGAGTTTTAGTTGGGTTCGTAATTTTACCCGGACTTTTTAGTTGGGTTCGTAATTTTACCCGGACTTTTTAGTTGGATTCGTAATTTTACCCGGACTTTTTAGTTGGGTTCGTAATTTTACCCGGAGTTTTAGTTGGGTTCGTAATTTTACCCGGACTTTTTAGTTGGGTTCGAATTTTTTACCCGGACTTTTAGTTGGGTTCATAATTTTACCCGGAGTTTTAGTTGGGTTCGTAATTTTACCCGGACCTTTTAGTTGGGTTCGTATTTTGTACCCGGACTTTTAGTTGGGTTCGTAATTTTACCCGGAGTTTTAGTTGGGTTCGTAATTTTACCCGGAGTCTTGAGTTACCCGGACTTTTTAGTTGCTTTCGTATTTTTACCCGGACCTTTAGTTGGGTTCGTAATTTTACCCGGAGTTTTAGTTGGGTTCGTAATTTTACCCGGAGTTTTAGTTGGGTTCGTAATTTTACCCGGAGTTTTACTTGGGTTCGTAATTTTACCCGGAGTTTTACTTGGGTTCGTAATTTTACCCGGAGTTTTAGTTGGGTTCGTAATTTTACCCGGTGTTTTAGTTGGGTTCGTAATTTTACCCGGACTTTTTAGTTGGGTTCGTATTTTTTACCCGGACTTTTAGTTGGGTTCGTAATTTTACCCGGAGTTTTAGTTGGCTTCGTAATTTTACCCGGACTTTTTAGTTGGGTTCGTAATTTTACCCGGACTTTTTAGTTGGGTTCGTATTTTTTACCCGGAGTTTTAGTTGGGTTCGTAATTTTACCCGGAGTTTTAGTTGGGTTCGTAATTTTACCCGGACTTTTTAGTTGGGTTCGTATTTTTTACCCGGACTTTTAGTTGGGTTCGTAATTTTACCCAGAGTTTTAGTTGGGTTCGTATTTTTACCCGGAGTTTTAGTTGTGTTGGTAATTTTACCCGGAGTTTTAGTTGGGTTCATATTTTTTACCGGACTTTTTAGTTGGGTTCGTATTTTTACCCGGAGTTTTAGTTGGGTTCGTATTTTTACCCGGAGTTTTAGTTGGGTTCGTATTTTTACTCGGAGTTTTAGTTGGGTTCGTATTTTTACCCGGAGTTTTAGTTGGGTTCGTATTTTTTACCCGGACTTTTTAGTTGGGTTAGTATTTTTGCCCGGAGTTTTAGTTGGGTTCGTATTTTTTAGCCGGAGTTTTAGTTGGGTTCGTATTTTTTACCCGGAGTTTTAGTTGACTTCGTATTTTTACCCGGAGTTTTAGTTGGGTTCGTATTTTTACCCGGAGTTTTAGTTGGGTTCGTATTTTTTACCCGGAGTTTTAGTTGGGTTCGTATTTTTACCCGGAGTTTTAGTTGGGTTCGTATTTTTACCCGGAGTTTTAGTTGGGTTCGTATTTTTTACCCGGACTTTTAGTTGGGTTAGTGTTTTTGCCCGGAGTTTTAGTTGGGTTCGTATTTTTTTACCCGGAGTTTTAGTTGGGTTCTAAATGTTACCCGGACTTTTTTGTTTGGTTCGTATTTTTTACCCGGAGTTTTAGTTGGGTTCGTAATTTTACCCGGAGTTTTAGTTGGGTTCGTAATTTTACCCGGAGTTTTAGTTGGGTTTGTAATTCTACCCGGACTTTTTAGTTGGGTTCGTATTTTTTACCCGGACTTTTAGTTGGGTTCGTAATTTTACCCGGAGTTTTAGTTGGGTTCGTAATTTTACCCGGAGTTTTAGTTGAGTTCGCAATTTTACCCGGAGTTTTAGTTGGGTTCGTAATTTTACCCGGACTTTTTATTTGGGTTCGTAATTTTACCCGGACTTTTAGTTGGGTTCGTAATTTTACCCGGAGTTTTAGTTGGGTTCGTAATTTTACCCGGAGTTTTACTTGGGTTCGTAATTTTACCCGGACTTTTTAGTTGGGTTTGTATTTTTTACCCGGACTTTTAGTTGGGTTCGTAATTTTACCCGGACTTTTTAGTTGGGTTCGTATTTTTTACCCGGACTTTTAGTTGGGTTCGTAATTTTACCCGGAGTTTTAGTTGGGTTCGTAATTTTACCCGGAGTTTCACTTGGGTTCGTAATTTTACCCGGACTTTTTAGTTGGGTTCGTATTTTTTACCCGGACTTTTAGTTGGGTTCGTAATTTTACCCGGACTTTTTAGTTGGGTTCGTATTTTTTACCCGGACTTTTAGTTGGGTTCGTAATTTTACCCGGAGTTTTAGTTGGTTTCGTAATTTTACCCGGAGCTTTACTTGGGTTCGTAATTTTACCCGGACTTTTTAGTTGGGTTAGTATTTTTTACACGGAGTTTTAGTTGGGTTCGTAATTTTACCCGGACTTTTTAGTTGGGTTCGTCTTTTTTACCCGGACTTTTTAGTTGGGTTCGTATTTTTTACCCGGACTTTTAGTTGGGTTCGTAATTTTACCAGGAGTTTTAGTTGGGTTCGTAATTTTACCCGGAGTTTTAGTTGGGTTCGTAATTTTACCCGGAGTTTTTATTTGGGTTCGTAATTTTACCCGGACTTTTTAGTTGGGTTCGTAATTTTACCCGGAGTTTTAGTTGGGTTCGTAATTTTACCCGGAGTTTTACTTGGGTTCGTAATTTTACCCGGACTTTTTAGTTGGGTTCGTATTTTTTACCCGGACTTTTAGTTGGGTTCGTAATTTTACCCGGACTTTTTAGTTGGGTTCGTATTTTTTACCCGGACTTTTAGTTGGGTTCGTAATTTTACCCGGAGTTTTAGTTGGGTTCGTAATTTTACCCGGAGTTTCAGTTGGGTTCGTAATTTTACCCGGACTTTTTAGTTGGGTTCGTATTTTTTACCCGGACTTTTAGTTGGGTTCGTAATTTTACCCGGACTTTTTAGTTGGGTTCGTATTTTTTACCCGGACTTTTAGTTGGGTTCGTATTTTTACCCGGAGTTTTAGTTGGGTTCGTAATATTACCCGGAGTTTTACTTGGGTTCGTAATTTTACCCGGACTTTTTAGTTGGGTTCGTATTTTTTACCCGGAGTTTTAGTTGTGTTCGTAATTTTACCAGGACGTTTTAGTTGGGTTCGTATTTTTTACCCGGAGTTTTAATTGGGTTCGTATCTTTTACCCGGAGTTTTAGTTGGGTTCGTATTTTTACCCGGAGTTTTAGTTGTGTTGGTAATTTTACCCGGAGTTTTTGTTGGGTTCATATTTTTTACCGGACTTTTTAGTTGGGTTCGTATTTTTTACCCGGAGTTTTAGTTGGGTTCGTATTTTTTACCCGGACTTTTTAGTTGGGTTCGTAATTTTACCCGGAGTTTTAGTTGGGTTCGTAATTTTACCCGGAGTTTTACTTGGGTTCGTAATTTTACCCGGACTTTTTAGTTGGGTTCGTATTTTTTACCCGGACTTTTAGTTGGGTTCGTAATTTTACCCGGAGTTTTAGTTGGGTTCGTAATTTTACCCGGAGTTTTTAGTTGGGTTCGTAATTTTACCCGGAGTTTTAGTTGGGTTCGTAATTTTACCCGGAGTTTTACTTGGGTTCGTAATTTTACCCGGACTTTTTAGTTGGGTTCGTATTTTTTACCCGGACTTTTAGTTGGGTTCGTAATTTTACCCGGAGTTTTAGTTGGGTTCGTAATTTTACCCGGAGTTTTAGTTGGGTTCGTAATTTTACCCGGAGTTTTACTTGGGTTCGTAATTTTACCCGGAGTTTTACTTGGGTTCGTAATTTTACCCGGAGTTTTAGTTGGGTTCGTAATTTTACCCGGAGTTTTAGTTGGGTTCGTAATTTTACCCGGACTTTTTAGTTGGGTTCGTATTTTTTACCCGGACTTTTAGTTGTGTTCGTAATTTTACCCGAAGTTTTAGTTGGGTTCGTAATTTTACCCGGAGTTTTTGTTGAGTTCGTAATTTTTCCCGGAGTTTTAGTTGGGTTCGTAATTTTACCCGGACCTTTTAGTTGGGTTCGTAATTTTACCCGGACTTTTTAGTTGGGTTCGTAATTTTACCCGGACTTTTTAGTTGGGTTCGTAATTTTACCCGGAGTTTTAGTTGGGTTCGTAATTTTACCCGGACTTTTTAGTTGGGTTCGAATTTTTTACCCGGACTTTTAGTTGGGTTCATAATTTTACCCGGAGTTTTAGTTGGGTTCGTAATTTTACCCGGACCTTTTAGTTGGGTTCGTATTTTGTACCCGGACTTTTAGTTGGGTTCGTAATTTTACCCGGAGTTTTAGTTGGGTTCGTAATTTTACACGGAGTTTTAGTTGGGTTCGTAATTTTACCCGGAGTCTTGAGTTACCCGTACTTTTTAGTTGGGTTCGTATTTTTACCCGGACTTTTAGTTGGGTTCGTAATTTTACCCGGAGTTTTAGTTGGGTTCGTAATTTTACCCGGAGTTTTAGTTGGGTTCGTAATTTTACCCGGAGTTTTACTTGGGTTCGTAATTTTACCCGGAGTTTTACTTGGGTTCGTAATTTTACCCGGAGTTTTAGTTGGGTTCGTAATTTTACCCGGAGTTTTAGTTGGGTTCGTAATTTTACCCGGACTTTTTAGTTGGGTTCGTATTTTTTACCCGGACTTTTAGTTGGGTTCGTAATTTTACCCGGAGTTTTAGTTGGGTTCGTATTTTTACCCGGAGTTTTAGTTGTGTTGGTAGTTTTACCCGGAGTTTTAGTTGGGTTCATATTTTTTACCGGACTTTTTAGTTGGGTTCGTATTTTTACCCGGAGTTTTAGTTGGGTTCGTATTTTTACCCGGAGTTTTAGTTGGGTTCGTATTTTTACCCGGAGTTTTAGTTGGGTTCGTATTTTTACCCGGAGTTTTAGTTGGGTTCGTATTTTTTACCCGGACTTTTAGTTGGGTTCATATTTTTTACCTGGAGTTTTAGTTGGGTTCGTATTTTTTACCGGACTTTTTAGTTGGGTTCGTATTTTTACCCGGAGTTTTAGTTGGGTTCGTATTTTTACCCGGAGTTTTAGTTGGGTTCGTATTTTTACCCGGAGTTTTAGTTGGGTTCGTATTTTTACCCGGAGTTTTAGTTGGGTTCGTATTTTTACCCGGAGTTTTAGTTGGGTTCGTATTTTTACCCGGAGTTTTAGTTGTGTTGGTAATTTTACCCGGAGTTTTAGTTGGGTTCATATTTTTTGCCGGACTCTTTAGTTGGGTTCATATTTTTTACCTGGAGTTTTAGTTGGGTTCGTAATTTTTACCCGGACTTTTTAGTTGGGTTAGTATTTTTGCCCGGAGTTTTAGTTGGGTTCGTATTTTTTACCCGGAGTTTTAGTTGGGTTCGTATTTTTTACCCGGAGTTTTAGTTGGGTTAGTATTTTTCCCCGGAGTTTTAGTTGGGTTCGTATTTTTACCCGGAGTTTTAGTTGGGTTCGTATTTTTACCCGGAGTTTTAGTTGGGTTCGTATTTTTACCCGGAGTTTTAGTTGGGTTCGTATTTTTACCCGGAGTTTTAGTTGGGTTCGTATTTTTTACCCGGACTTTTAGTTGGGTTCATATTTTTTACCTGGAGTTTTAGTTGGGTTCGTATTTTTTACCGGACTTTTTAGTTGGGTTCGTATTTTTACCCGGAGTTTTAGTTGGGTTCGTATTTTTACCCGGAGTTTTAGTTGGGTTCGTATTTTTACCCGGAGTTTTAGTTGGGTTCGTATTTTTACCCGGAGTTTTAGTTGGGTTCGTATTTTTACCCGGAGTTTTAGTTGGGTTCGTATTTTTACCCGGAGTTTTAGTTGTGTTGGTAATTTTACCCGGAGTTTTAGTTGGGTTCATATTTTTTGCCGGACTCTTTAGTTGGGTTCATATTTTTTACCTGGAGTTTTAGTTGGGTTCGTATTTTTTACCCGGACTTTTTAGTTGGGTTAGTATTTTTGCCCGGAGTTTTAGTTGGGTTCGTATTTTTTACCCGGAGTTTTAGTTGGGTTCGTATTTTTTACCCGGAGTTTTAGTTGGGTTAGTATTTTTCCCCGGAGTTTTAGTTGGGTTCGTATTTTTACCCGGAGTTTTAGTTGGGTTAGTATTTTTCCCCGGAGTTTTAGTTGGGTTCGTAATTTTACCCGGAGTTTTAGTTGGGTTCGTAATTTTACCCGGACTTTTTAGTTGGGTTCGTATTTTTTACCCGGACTTTTAGTTGGGTTCGTAATTTTACCCGGAGTTTTAGTTGGGTTCGTATTTTTACCCGGAGTTTTAGTTGTGTTGGTAGTTTTACCCGGAGTTTTAGTTGGGTTCATATTTTTTACCGGACTTTTTAGTTGGGTTCGTATTTTTACCCGGAGTTTTAGTTGGGTTCGTATTTTTACCCGGAGTTTTAGTTGGGTTCGTATTTTTACCCGGAGTTTTAGTTGGGTTCGTATTTTTACCCGGAGTTTTAGTTGGGTTCGTATTTTTTACCCGGAGTTTTAGTTGGGTTCGTATTTTTTACCCGGACTTTTTAGTTGGGTTAGTATTTTTGCCCGGAGTTTTAGTTGGGTTCGTATTTTTTTACCCGGAGTTTTAGTTGGGTTCTAAATGTTACCCGGACTTTTTTGTTTGGTTCGTATTTTTTACCCGGAGTTTTAGTTGGGTTCGTAATTTTACCCGCACTTTTTAGTTGGGTTCGTAATTTTACCCGGAGTTTTAGTTGGGTTCGTAATTTTACCCGGAGTTTTAGTTGGGTTCGTAATTTTACCCGGAGTTTTAGTTCGGTTCGTAATTTTACCCGGAGTTTTAGTTGGGTTAGTATTTTTGCCCGGAGTTTTAGTTGGGTTCGTATTTTTTTACCCGGAGTTTTAGTTGGGTTCTAAATGTTACCCGGACTTTTTTGTTTGGTTCGTATTTTTTACCCGGAGTTTTAGTTGAGTTCGTAATTTTACCCGGAGTTTTAGTTGGGTTAGTAATTTTACCCGGACTTTTTATTTGGGTTCGTAATTTTACCCGGACTTTTTAGTTGGGTTCGTAATTTTACCCGGAGTTTTAGTTGGGTTCGTAATTTTACCCGGACTTTTACTTGGGTTCGTAATTTTACCCGTACTTTTTATTTGGGTTCGTATTTTTTACCCGGACTTTTTGTTGGGTTCGTAATTTTACCCGGAGTTTTAGTTGGGTTCGTAATTTTACCCGGAGTTTTAGTTGGGTTCGTAATTTTACCCGGAGTTTTAGTTGGGTTCGTAATTTTACCCGGAGTTTTAGTTGGGTTCGTAATTTTACCCGGAGTTTTACTTGGGTTCGTAATTTTACCCGGAGTTTTACTTGGGTTCGTAATTTTACCCGGAGTTTTAGTTGGGTTCGTAATTTTACCCGGAGTTTTAGTTGGGTTCGTAATTTTACCCGGACTTTTTAGTTGGGTTCGTATTTTTTACCCGGACTTTTAGTTGGGATCGTAATTTTACCCGGAGTTTTAGTTGGGTTCGTAATTTTACCCGGAGTTTTAGTTGGGTTCGTAATTTTACCCGGACTTTTTAGTTGGGTTCGTAATTTTACCCGGACTTTTAGTTGGGTTCGTAATTTTACCCGGAGTTTTAGTTGGGTTCGTAATTTTACCGGACTTTTTAGTTGGGTTCGTATTTTTACCCGGAGTTTTAGTTGGGTTCGTATTTTTACCCGGAGTTTTAGTTGGGTTCGTATTTTTACCCGGAGTTTTAGTTGGGTTCGTATTTTTACCCGGAGTTTTAGTTGGGTTCGTATTTTTTACCCGGACTTTTTAGTTGGGTTAGTATTTTTGCCCGGAGTTTTAGTTGGGTTCGTATTTTTTAGCCGGAGTTTTAGTTGGGTTCGTATTTTTTACCCGGAGTTTTAGTTGACTTCGTATTTTTACCCGGAGTTTTAGTTGGGTTCGCATTTTTACCCGGAGTTTTAGTTGGGTTCGTATTTTTTACCCGGAGGTTTAGTTGGGTTCGTATTTTTACCCGGAGTTTTAGTTGGGTTAGTATTTTTACCCGGAGTTTTAGTTGGGTTCGTATTTTTTACCCGGACTTTTTAGTTGGGTTAGTATTTTTGCCCGGAGTTTTAGTTGGGTTCGTATTTTTTTACCCGGAGTTTTAGTTGGGTTCTAAATGTTACCCGGACTTTTTTGTTTGGTTCGTATTTTTTACCCGGAGTTTTAGTTGGGTTCGTAATTTTACCCGCACTTTTTAGTTGGGTTCGTAATTTTACCCGGAGTTTTAGTTGTGTTCGTAATTTTACCCGGAGTTTTAGTTGGGTTCGTAATTTTACCCGGAGTTTTAGTTGAATTCGTAATGTTACCCGGACTTTTAGTTGGGTTCGTAATTTTACCCGGAGTTTTAGTTGGGTTCGTAATTTTACCCGGAGTTTTAGTTGAGTTCGTAATTTTACCCGGAGTTTTAGTTGGGTTAGTAATTTTACCCGGACTTTTTATTTGGGTTCGTAATTTTATCCGGACTTTTTAGTTGGGTTCGTAATTTTACCCGGAGTTTTAGTTGGGTTCGTAATTTTACCCGGAGTTTTACTTGGGTTCGTAATTTTACCCGGACTTTTTAGTTGGGTTCGTATTTTTTACCCGGACTTTTTGTTGGGTTCGTAATTTTACCCGGAGCTTTAGTTGGGTTCGTAATTTTACCCGGAGTTTTAGTTGGGTTCGTAATTTTACCCGGAGTTTTACTTGGGTTCGTAATTTTACCCGGAGTTTTACTTGGGTTCGTAATTTTACCCGGAGTTTTAGTTGGGTTCGTAATTTTACCCGGAGTTTTAGTTGCGTTCGTAATTTTACCCGGACTTTTCAGTTGGGTTCGTATTTTTTACCCGGACTTTTAGTTGGGTTCGTAATTTTACCCGGAGTTTTAGTTGGGTTCGTAATTTTACCCGGAGTTTTAGTTGAGTTCGTAATTTTACCCGGAGTTTTAGTTGGGTTCGTAATTTTACCCGGACTTTTTAGTTGGGTTCGTAATTTTACCCGGACTTTTTAGTTGGATTCGTAATTTTACCCGGACTTTTTAGTTGGGTTCGTAATTTTACCCGGAGTTTTAGTTGGGTTCGTAATTTTACCCGGACTTTTTAGTTGGGTTCGAATTTTTTACCCGGACTTTTAGTTGGGTTCATAATTTTACCCGGAGTTTTAGTTGGGTTCGTAATTTTACACGGACCTTTTAGTTGGGTTCGTATTTTGTACCCGGACTTTTAGTTGGGTTCGTAATTTTACCCGGAGTTTTAGTTGGGTTCGTAATTTTACCCGGAGTCTTGAGTTACCCGGACTTTTTAGTTGCTTTCGTATTTTTACCCGGACCTTTAGTTGGGTTCGTAATTTTACCCGGAGTTTTAGTTGGGTTCGTAATTTTACCCGGAGTTTTAGTTGGGTTCGTAATTTTACCCGGAGTTTTACTTGGGTTCGTAATTTTACCCGGAGTTTTACTTGGGTTCGTAAATTTACCCGGAGTTTTAGTTGGGTTCGTAATTTTACCCGGAGTTTTAGTTGGGTTCGTAATTTTACCCGGACTTTTTAGTTGTGTTCGTATTTTTTACCCGGACTTTTAGTTGGGTTCGTAATTTTACCCGGAGTTTTAGTTGGGTTCGCAATTTTACCCGGAGTTTTAGTTGAGTTCGTAATTTTACCCGGAGTTTTAGTTGGGTTCGTAATTTTACCCGGACTTTTTAGTTGGGTTCGTAATTTTACCCAGACTTTTTAGTTGGGTTCGTATTTTTTACCCGGAGTTTTAGTTGGGTTCGTAATTTTACCCGGAGTTTTAGTTGGGTTCGTAATTTTACCCGGGCTTTTTAGTTGGGTTCGTATTTTTTACCCGGACTTTTAGTTGGGTTCGTAATTTTACCCGGAGTTTTAGTTGGGTTCGTATTTTTACCCGGAGTTTTAGTTGTGTTGGTAATTTTACCCGGAGTTTTAGTTGGGTTCATATTTTTTACCGGACTTTTAACTTGGGTTCGTATTTTTACCCGGAGTTTTAGTTGGGTTCGTATTTTTACCCGGAGTTTTAGTTGGGTTCGTATTTTTACCCGGAGTTTTAGTTGGGTTCGTATTTTTACCCGGAGTTTTAGTTGGGTTCGTATTTTTTACCCGGACTTTTTAGTTGGGTTAGTATTTTTGCCCGGAGTTTTAGTTGGGTTCCTATTTTTTAGCCGGAGTTTTAGTTGGGTTCGTATTTTTTACCCGGAGTTTTAGTTGACTTCGTATTTTTACCCGGAGTTTTAGTTGGGTTCGTATTTTTACCCGGAGTTTCAGTTGGGTTCGTATTTTTTACAAGGAGTTTTAGTTGGGTTCGTATTTTTACCCGGAGTTTTAGTTGGGTTCGTATTTTTACCCGGAGTTTTAGTTGGGTTCGTATTTTTTACCCGGACTTTTTAGTTGGGTTAGTATTTTTGCCCGAAGTTTTAGTTGGGTTCGTATTTTTTTACCCGGAGTTTTAGTTGGGTTCTAAATGTTACCCGGACTTTTTTGTTTGGTTCGTATTTTTTACCCGGAGTTTTAGTTGGGTTCGTAATTTTACCCGGCCTTTTTAGTTGGGTTCGTAATTTTACCCGGAGTTTTAGTTGGGTTCGTAATTTTACCCCAAGTTTTAGTTGGGTTCGTAATTTTACCCGAAGTTTTAGTTGGGTTCGTAATTTTACCCGGAGTTTTAGTTGGGTTCGTAATTCTACCCGGAGTTTTTAGTTGGGTTCGTATTTTTTACCCGGACTTTTAGTTGGGTTCGTAATTTTACCCGGAGTTTTAGTTGGGTTCGTAATTTTACCCGGAGTTTTAGTTGAGTTCGCAATTTTACCCGGAGTTTTAGTTGGGTTCGTAATTTTACCCGGACTTTTTATTTGGGTTCGTAATTTTACCCGGACTTTTTAGTTGGGTTCGTAATTTTACCCGGAGTTTTAGTTGGGTTCGTAATTTTACCCGGAGTTTTACTTGGGTTCGTAATTTTACCCGGACTTTTTAGTTGGGTTCGTATTTTTTACCCGGACTTTTAGTTGGGTTCGTAATTTTACCCGGACTTTTTAGTTGGGTTCGTATTTTTTACCCGGACTTTTAGTTGGGTTCGTAATTTTACCCGGAGTTTTAGTTGGGTTCGTAATTTTACCCGGAGTTTCACTTGGGTTCGTAATTTTACCCGGACTTTTTAGTTGGGTTCGTATTTTTTACCCGGACTTTTAGTTGGGTTCGTAATTTTACCCGGACTTTTTAGTTGGGTTCGTATTTTTTACCCGGACTTTTAGTTGGGTTCGTAATTTTACCCGGAGTTTTAGTTGGGTTCGTAATTTTACCCGGAGTTTTACTTGGGTTCGTAATTTTACCCGGACTTTTTAGTTGGGTTCGTATTTTTTACACGGAGTTTTAGTTGGGTTCGTAATTTTACCCGGACTTTTTAGTTGGGTTCGTATTTTTTACCCGGACTTTTTAGTTGGGTTCGTATTTTTTACCCGGACTTTTAGTTGGGTTCGTAATTTTACCAGGAGTTTTAGTTGGGTTCGTAATTTTACCCGGAGTTTTAGTTGGGTTCGTAATTTTACCCGGAGTTTTTATTTGGGTTCGTAATTTTACCCGGACTTTTTAGTTGGGTTCGTAATTTTACCCGGAGTTTTAGTTGGGTTCGTAATTTTACCCGGAGTTTTACTTGGGTTCGTAATTTTACCCGGACTTTTTAGTTGGGTTCGTATTTTTTACCCGGACTTTTAGTTGGGTTCGTAATTTTACCCGGACTTTTTAGTTGGGTTCGTATTTTTTACCCGGACTTTTAGTTGGGTTCGTAATTTTACCCGGAGTTTTAGTTGGGTTCGTAATTTTACCCGGAGTTTCACTTGGGTTCGTAATTTTACCCGGACTTTTTAGTTGGGTTCGTATTTTTTACCCGGACTTTTAGTTGGGTTCGTAATTTTACCCGGACTTTTTAGTTGGGTTCGTATTTTTTACCCGGACTTTTAGTTGGGTTCGTATTTTTACCCGGAGTTTTAGTTGGGTTCGTAATATTACCCGGAGTTTTACTTGGGTTCGTAATTTTACTCGGACTTTTTAGTTGGGTTCGTATTTTTTACCCGGAGTTTTAGTTGGGTTCGTAATTTTACCCGGACGTTTTAGTTGGGTTCGTATTTTTTACCCGGACCTTTAGTTGGGTTCGTAATTTTACCCGGAGTTTTAGTTGGGTTCGTATTTTTTACCCGGAGTTTTAATTGGGTTCGTATCTTTTACCCGGAGTTTTAGTTGGGTTCGTATTTTTACCCGGAGTTTTAGTTGTGTTGGTAATTTTACCCGGAGTTTTTGTTGGGTTCATATTTTTTACCGGACTTTTTAGTTGGGTTCGTATTTTTTACCCGGAGTTTTAGTTGGGTTCGTATTTTTTACCCGGAGTTTTAGTTGGGTTAGTAATTTTAGCCGGACTTTTTAGTTGGGTTCGTAATTTTACCCGGAGTTTTTAGTTGGGTTCGTAATTTTACCCGGAGTTTTAGTTGGGTTCGTAATTTTACCCGGAGTTTTACTTGGGTTCGTAATTTTACCCGGACTTTTTAGTTGGGTTCGTATTTTTTACCCGGACTTTTAGTTGGGTTCGTAATTTTACCCGGAGTTTGAGTTGGGTTCGTAATTTTACCCGGAGTTTTAGTTGGGTTCGTAATTTTACCCGGAGTTTTACTTGGGTTCGTAATTTTACCCGGAGTTTTACTTGGGTTCGTAATTTTACCCGGAGTTTTAGTTGGGTTCGTAATTTTACCCGGAGTTTTAGTTGGGTTCGTAATTTTACCCGGACTTTTTAGTTGGGTTCGTATTTTTTACCCGGACTTTTAGTTGGGTTCGTAATTTTACACGAAGTTTTAGTTGGGTTCGTAATTTTACCCGGAGTTTTTGTTGAGTTCGTAATTTTTCCCGGAGTTTTAGTTGGGTTCGTAATTTTACCCGGACCTTTTAGTTGGGTTCGTAATTTTACCCGGACTTTTTAGTTGGGTTCGTAATTTTACCCGGACTTTTTAGTTGGGTTCGTAATTTTACCCGGAGTTTTAGTTGGGTTCGTAATTTTACCCGGACTTTTTAGTTGGGTTCGAATTTTTTACCCGGACTTTTAGTTGGGTTCATAATTTTACCCGGAGTTTTAGTTGGGTTCGTAATTTTACCCGGACCTTTTAGTTGGGTTCGTATTTTGTACCCGGACTTTTAGTTGGGTTCGTAATTTCACCCGGAGTTTTAGTTGGGTTCGTAATTTTACACGGAGTTTTAGTTGGGTTCGTAATTTTACCCGGAGTCTTGAGTTACCCGTACTTTTTAGTTGGGTTCGTATTTTTACCCGGACTTTTAGTTGGGTTCGTAATTTTACCCGTAGTTTTAGTTGGGTTCGTAATTTTACCCGGAGTTTTAGTTGGGTTCGTAATTTTACCCGGAGTTTTACTTGGGTTCGTAATTTTACCCGGAGTTTTACTTGGGTTCGTAATTTTACCCGGAGTTTTAGTTGGGTTCGTAATTTTACCCGGAGTTTTAGTTGGGTTCGTAATTTTACCCGGACTTTTTAGTTGGGTTCGTATTTTTTACCCGGACTTTTAGTTGGGTTCGTAATTTTACCCGGAGTTTTAGTTGGGTTCGTAATTTTACCCGGAGTTTTAGTTGAGTTCGTAATTTTACCCAGAGTTTTAGTTGGGTTCGTAATTTTACCCGGACTTTTTAGTTGGGTTCGTAATTTTAACCGGACTTTTTAGTTGGGTTCGTATTTTTTACCCGGAGTTTTAGTTGGGTTCGTAATTTTACCCGGAGTTTTAGTTGGGTTCGTAATTTTACCCGGAGTTTTAGTTGGGTTCGTAATTCTACCCGGACTTTTTAGTTGGGTTCGTATTTTTTACCCGGACTTTTAGTTGGGGTCGTAATTTTACCCGGAGTTTTAGTTGGGTTCGTAATTTTACCCGGAGTTTTAGTTGGGTTCGTAATTTTACCCGGACTTTTTATTTGGGTTCGTAATTTTACCCGGACTTTTTAGTTGGGTTCGTAATTTTACCCGGAGTTTTAGTTGGGTTCGTAATTTTACCCGGACTTTTTAGTTGGGTTCGTATTTTTTACCCGGACTTTTAGTTGGGTTCGTAATTTTACCCGGAGTTTTAGTTGGGTTCGTAATTTTACCCGGAGTTTTAGTTGGGTTCGTAATTTTACCCGGAGTTTTACTTGGGTTCGTAATTTTACCCGGACTTTTTAGTTGGGTTCGTATTTTTTACACGGAGTTTTAGTTGGGTTCGTAATTTTACCCGGACTTTTTAGTTGGGTTCGTATTTTTTACCCGGACTTTTTAGTTGGGTTCGTATTTTTTACCCGGACTTTTAGTTGGGTTCGTAATTTTACCAGGAGTTTTAGTTGGGTTCGTAATTTTACCCGGAGTTTTAGTTGGGTTCGTAATTTTACCCGGAGTTTTTATTTGGGTTCGTAATTTTACCCGGACTTTTTAGTTGGGTTCGTAATTTTACCCGGAGTTTTAGTTGGGTTCGTAATTTTACCCGAAGTTTTACTTGGGTTCGTAATTTTACCCGGACTTTTTAGTTGGGTTCGTATTTTTTACCCGGACTTTTAGTTGGGTTCGTAATTTTACCCGGACTTTTTAGTTGGGTTCGTATTTTTTACCCGGACTTTTAGTTGGGTTCGTAATTTTACCCGGAGTTTTAGTTGGGTTCGTAATTTTACCCGGGGTTTCACTTGGGTTCGTAATTTTACCCGGACTTTTTAGTTGGGTTCGTATTTTTTACCCGGACTTTTAGTTGGGTTCGTAATTATACCCGGACTTTTTAGTTGGGTTCGTATTTTTTACCCGGACTTTTAGTTGGGTTCGTATTTTTACCCGGAGTTTTAGTTGGGTTCGTAATATTACCCGGAGTTTTACTTGGGTTCGTAATTTTACTCGGACTTTTTAGTTGGGTTCGTATTTTTTACTCGGAGTTTTAGTTGGGTTCGTAATTTTACCCGGACGTTTTAGTTGGGTTCGTATTTTTTACCCGGACCTTTAGTTGGGTTCGTAATTTTACCCGGAGTTTTAGTTGGGTTCGTATTTTTTACCCGGAGTTTTAATTCGGTTCGTATCTTTTACCCGGAGTTTTAGTTGGGTTCGTATTTTTACCCGGAGTTTTAGTTGTGTTGGTAATTTTACCCGGAGTTTTTGTTGGGTTCATATTTTTTACCGGACTTTTTAGTTGGGTTCGTATTTTTTACCCGGAGTTTTAGTTGGGTTCGTATTTTTTACCCGGAGTTTTAGTTGGGTTAGTAATTTTAGCCGGACTTTTTAGTTGGGTTCGTAATTTTACCCGGAGTTTTTAGTTGGGTTCGTAATTTTACCCGGAGTTTTAGTTGGGTTCGTATTTTTTACCCGGAGTTTTAGTTGGGTTAGTAATTTTAGCCGGACTTTTTAGTTGGGTTCGTAATTTTACCCGGAGTTTTTAGTTGGGTTCGTAATTTTACCCGGAGTTTTAGTTGGGTTCGTAATTTTACCCGGAGTTTTACTTGGGTTCGTAATTTTACCCGGACTTTTTAGTTGGGTTCGTATTTTTTACCCGGACTTTTAGTTGGGTTCGTAATTTTACCCGGAGTTTGAGTTGGGTTCGTAATTTTACCCGGAGTTTTAGTTGGGTTCGTAATTTTACCCGGAGTTTTACTTGGGTTCGTAATTTTACCCGGAGTTTTACTTGGGTTCGTAATTTTACCCGGAGTTTTAGTTGGGTTCGTAATTTTACCCGGAGTTTTAGTTGGGTTCGTAATTTTACCCGGACTTTTTAGTTGGGTTCGTATTTTTTACCCGGACTTTTAGTTGGGTTCGTAATTTTACTCGAAGTTTTAGTTGGGTTCGTAATTTTACCCGGAGTTTTTGTTGAGTTCGTAATTTTTCCCGGAGTTTTAGTTGGGTTCGTAATTTTACCCGGACCTTTTAGTTGGGTTCGTAATTTTACCCGGACTTTTTAGTTGGGTTCGTAATTTTACCCGGACTTTTTAGTTGGGTTCGTAATTTTACCCGGAGTTTTAGTTGGGTTCGTAATTTTACCCGGACTTTTTAGTTGGGTTCGAATTTTTTACCCGGACTTTTAGTTGGGTTCATAATTTTACCCGGAGTTTTAGTTGGGTTCGTAATTTTACCCGGACCTTTTAGTTGGGTTCGTATTTTGTACCCGGACTTTTAGTTGGGTTCGTAATTTTACCCGGAGTTTTAGTTGGGTTCGTAATTTTACACGGAGTTTTAGTTGGGTTCGTAATTTTACCCGGAGTCTTGAGTTACCCGTACTTTTTAGTTGGGTTCGTATTTTTACCCGGACTTTTAGTTGGGTTCGTAATTTTACCCGTAGTTTTAGTTGGGTTCGTAATTTTACCCGGAGTTTTAGTTGGGTTCGTAATTTTACCCGGAGTTTTACTTGGGTTCGTAATTTTACCCGGAGTTTTACTTGGGTTCGTAATTTTACCCGGAGTTTTAGTTGGGTTCGTAATTTTACCCGGAGTTTTAGTTGGGTTCGTAATTTTACCCGGACTTTTTAGTTGGGTTCGTATTTTTTACCCGGACTTTTAGTTGGGTTCGTAATTTTACCCGGAGTTTTAGTTGGGTTCGTAATTTTACCCGGAGTTTTAGTTGAGTTCGTAATTTTACCCGGAGTTTTAGTTGGGTTCGTAATTTTACCCGGACTTTTTAGTTGGGTTCGTAATTTTAACCGGACTTTTTAGTTGGGTTCGTATTTTTTACCCGGAGTTTTAGTTGGGTTCGTAATTTTACCCGGAGTTTTAGTTGGGTTCGTAATTTTACCCGGAGTTTTAGTTGGGTTCGTAATTCTACCCGGACTTTTTAGTTGGGTTCGTATTTTTTACCCGGACTTTTAGTTGGGTTCGTAATTTTACCCGGAGTTTTAGTTGGGTTCGTAATTTTACCCGGAGTTTTAGTTGGGTTCGTAATTTTACCCGGACTTTTTATTTGGGTTCGTAATTTTACCCGGACTTTTTAGTTGGGTTCGTAATTTTACCCGGAGTTTTAGTTGGGTTCGTAATTTTACCCGGACTTTTTAGTTGGGTTCGTATTTTTTACCCGGACTTTTAGTTGGGTTCGTAATTTTACCCGGAGTTTTAGTTGGGTTCGTAATTTTACCCGGAGTTTTAGTTGGGTTCGTAATTTTACCCGGAGTTTTACTTGGGTTCGTAATTTTACCCGGACTTTTTAGTTGGGTTCGTATTTTTTACACGGAGTTTTAGTTGGGTTCGTAATTTTACCCGGACTTTTTAGTTGGGTTCGTATTTTTTACCCGGACTTTTTAGTTGGGTTCGTATTTTTTACCCGGACTTTTAGTTGGGTTCGTAATTTTACCAGGAGTTTTAGTTGGGTTCGTAATTTTACCCGGAGTTTTAGTTGGGTTCGTAATTTTACCCGGAGTTTTTATTTGGGTTCGTAATTTTACCCGGACTTTTTAGTTGGGTTCGTAATTTTACCCGGAGTTTTAGTTGGGTTCGTAATTTTACCCGAAGTTTTACTTGGGTTCGTAATTTTACCCGGACTTTTTAGTTGGGTTCGTATTTTTTACCCGGACTTTTAGTTGGGTTCGTAATTTTACCCGGACTTTTTAGTTGGGTTCGTATTTTTTACCCGGACTTTTAGTTGGGTTCGTAATTTTACCCGGAGTTTTAGTTGGGTTCGTAATTTTACCCGGGGTTTCACTTGGGTTCGTAATTTTACCCGGACTTTTTAGTTGGGTTCGTATTTTTTACCCGGACTTTTAGTTGGGTTCGTAATTATACCCGGACTTTTTAGTTGGGTTCGTATTTTTTACCCGGACTTTTAGTTGGGTTCGTATTTTTACCCGGAGTTTTAGTTGGGTTCGTAATATTACCCGGAGTTTTACTTGGGTTCGTAATTTTACTCGGACTTTTTAGTTGGGTTCGTATTTTTTACTCGGAGTTTTAGTTGGGTTCGTAATTTTACCCGGACGTTTTAGTTGGGTTCGTATTTTTTACCCGGACCTTTAGTTGGGTTCGTAATTTTACCCGGAGTTTTAGTTGGGTTCGTATTTTTTACCCGGAGTTTTAATTGGGTTCGTATCTTTTACCCGGAGTTTTAGTTGGGTTCGTATTTTTACCCGGAGTTTTAGTTGTGTTGGTAATTTTACCCGGAGTTTTTGTTGGGTTCATATTTTTTACCGGACTTTTTAGTTGGGTTCGTATTTTTTACCCGGAGTTTTAGTTGGGTTCGTATTTTTTACCCGGAGTTTTAGTTGGGTTAGTAATTTTAGCCGGACTTTTTAGTTGGGTTCGTAATTTTACCCGGAGTTTTTAGTTGGGTTCGTAATTTTACCCGGAGTTTTAGTTGGGTTCGTAATTTTACCCGGAGTTTTACTTGGGTTCGTAATTTTACCCGGACTTTTTAGTTGGGTTCGTATTTTTTACCCGGACTTTTAGTTGGGTTCGTAATTTTACCCGGAGTTTTAGTTGGGTTCGTAATTTTACCCGGAGTTTTAGTTGGGTTCGTAATTTTACCCGGAGTTTTAGTTGGGTTCGTAATTTTACCCGGACTTTTTAGTTGGGTTCGTATTTTTTACCCGGACTTTTAGTTGGGTTCGTAATTTTACTCGAAGTTTTAGTTGGGTTCGTAATTTTACCCGGAGTTTTTGTTGAGTTCGTAATTTTTCCCGGAGTTTTAGTTGGGTTCGTAATTTTACCCGGACCTTTTAGTTGGGTTCGTAATTTTACCCGGACTTTTTAGTTGGGTTCGTAATTTTACCCGGACTTTTTAGTTGGGTTCGTAATTTTACCCGGAGTTTTAGTTGGGTTCGTAATTTTACCCGGACTTTTTAGTTGGGTTCGAATTTTTTACCCGGACTTTTAGTTGGGTTCATAATTTTACCCGGAGTTTTAGTTGGGTTCGTAATTTTACCCGGACCTTTTAGTTGGGTTCGTATTTTGTACCCGGACTTTTAGTTGGGTTCGTAATTTTACCCGGAGTTTTAGTTGGGTTCGTAATTTTACACGGAGTTTTAGTTGGGTTCGTAATTTTACCCGGAGTCTTGAGTTACCCGTACTTTTTAGTTGGGTTCGTATTTTTACCCGGACTTTTAGTTGGGTTCGTAATTTTACCCGTAGTTTTAGTTGGGTTCGTAATTTTACCCGGAGTTTTAGTTGGGTTCGTATTTTTTACCCGGAGTTTTAGTTGGGTTCGTAATTTTACCCGGACTTTTAGTTGGGTTCGTATTTTTTACCCGGACCTTTAGTTGGGTTCGTAATTTTACCCGGAGTTTTAGTTGGGTTCGTATTTTTTACCCGGAGTTTTAATTGGGTTCGTATCTTTTACCCGGAGTTTTAGTTGGGTTCGTATTTTTACCCGGAGTTTTAGTTGTGTTGGTAATTTTACCCGGAGTTTTTGTTGGGTTCATATTTTTTACCGGACTTTTTAGTTGGGTTCGTATTTTTTACCCGGAGTTTTAGTTGGGTTCGTATTTTTTACCCGGAGTTTTAGTTGGGTTAGTAATTTTAGCCGGACTTTTTAGTTGGGTTCGTAATTTTACCCGGAGTTTTTAGTTGGGTTCGTAATTTTACCCGGAGTTTTAGTTGGGTTCGTAATTTTACCCGGAGTTTTACTTGGGTTCGTAATTTTACCCGGACTTTTTAGTTGGGTTCGTATTTTTTACCCGGACTTTTAGTTGGGTTCGTAATTTTACCCGGAGTTTGAGTTGGGTTCGTAATTTTACCCGGAGTTTTAGTTGGGTTCGTAATTTTACCCGGAGTTTTACTTGGGTTCGTAATTTTACCCGGAGTTTTACTTGGGTTCGTAATTTTACCCGGAGTTTTAGTTGGGTTCGTAATTTTACCCGGAGTTTTAGTTGGGTTCGTAATTTTACCCGGACTTTTTAGTTGGGTTCGTATTTTTTACCCGGACTTTTAGTTGGGTTCGTAATTTTACCCGAAGTTTTAGTTGGGTTCGTAATTTTACCCGGAGTTTTTGTTGAGTTCGTAATTTTTCCCGGAGTTTTAGTTGGGTTCGTAATTTTACCCGGACCTTTTAGTTGGGTTCGTAATTTTACCCGGACTTTTTAGTTGGGTTCGTAATTTTACCCGGACTTTTTAGTTGGGTTCGTAATTTTACCCGGAGTTTTAGTTGGGTTCGTAATTTTACCCGGACTTTTTAGTTGGGTTCGAATTTTTTACCCGGACTTTTAGTTGGGTTCATAATTTTACCCGGAGTTTTAGTTGGGTTCGTAATTTTACCCGGACCTTTTAGTTGGGTTCGTATTTTGTACCCGGACTTTTAGTTGGGTTCGTAATTTTACCCGGAGTTTTAGTTGGGTTCGTAATTTTACACGGAGTTTTAGTTGGGTTCGTAATTTTACCCGGAGTCTTGAGTTACCCGTACTTTTTAGTTGGGTTCGTATTTTTACCCGGACTTTTAGTTGGGTTCGTAATTTTACCCGTAGTTTTAGTTGGGTTCGTAATTTTACCCGGAGTTTTAGTTGGGTTCGTAATTTTACCCGGAGTTTTACTTGGGTTCGTAATTTTACCCGGAGTTTTACTTGGGTTCGTAATTTTACCCGGAGTTTTAGTTGGGTTCGTAATTTTACCCGGAGTTTTAGTTGGGTTCGTAATTTTACCCGGACTTTTTAGTTGGGTTCGTATTTTTTACCCGGACTTTTAGTTGGGTTCGTAATTTTACCCGGAGTTTTAGTTGGGTTCGTAATTTTACCCGGAGTTTTAGTTGAGTTCGTAATTTTACCCAGAGTTTTAGTTGGGTTCGTAATTTTACCCGGACTTTTTAGTTGGGTTCGTAATTTTAACCGGACTTTTTAGTTGGGTTCGTATTTTTTACCCGGAGTTTTAGTTGGGTTCGTAATTTTACCCGGAGTTTTAGTTGGGTTCGTAATTTTACCCGGAGTTTTAGTTGGGTTCGTAATTCTACCCGGACTTTTTAGTTGGGTTCGTATTTTTTACCCGGACTTTTAGTTGGGGTCGTAATTTTACCCGGAGTTTTAGTTGGGTTCGTAATTTTACCCGGAGTTTTAGTTGGGTTCGTAATTTTACCCGGACTTTTTATTTGGGTTCGTAATTTTACCCGGACTTTTTAGTTGGGTTCGTAATTTTACCCGGAGTTTTAGTTGGGTTCGTAATTTTACCCGGACTTTTTAGTTGGGTTCGTATTTTTTACCCGGACTTTTAGTTGGGTTCGTAATTTTACCCGGAGTTTTAGTTGGGTTCGTAATTTTACCCGGAGTTTTAGTTGGGTTCGTAATTTTACCCGGAGTTTTACTTGGGTTCGTAATTTTACCCGGACTTTTTAGTTGGGTTCGTATTTTTTACACGGAGTTTTAGTTGGGTTCGTAATTTTACCCGGACTTTTTAGTTGGGTTCGTATTTTTTACCCGGACTTTTTAGTTGGGTTCGTATTTTTTACCCGGACTTTTAGTTGGGTTCGTAATTTTACCAGGAGTTTTAGTTGGGTTCGTAATTTTACCCGGAGTTTTAGTTGGGTTCGTAATTTTACCCGGAGTTTTTATTTGGGTTCGTAATTTTACCCGGACTTTTTAGTTGGGTTCGTAATTTTACCCGGAGTTTTAGTTGGGTTCGTAATTTTACCCGAAGTTTTACTTGGGTTCGTAATTTTACCCGGACTTTTTAGTTGGGTTCGTATTTTTTACCCGGACTTTTAGTTGGGTTCGTAATTTTACCCGGACTTTTTAGTTGGGTTCGTATTTTTTACCCGGACTTTTAGTTGGGTTCGTAATTTTACCCGGAGTTTTAGTTGGGTTCGTAATTTTACCCGGGGTTTCACTTGGGTTCGTAATTTTACCCGGACTTTTTAGTTGGGTTCGTATTTTTTACCCGGACTTTTAGTTGGGTTCGTAATTATACCCGGACTTTTTAGTTGGGTTCGTATTTTTTACCCGGACTTTTAGTTGGGTTCGTATTTTTACCCGGAGTTTTAGTTGGGTTCGTAATATTACCCGGAGTTTTACTTGGGTTCGTAATTTTACTCGGACTTTTTAGTTGGGTTCGTATTTTTTACTCGGAGTTTTAGTTGGGTTCGTAATTTTACCCGGACGTTTTAGTTGGGTTCGTATTTTTTACCCGGACCTTTAGTTGGGTTCGTAATTTTACCCGGAGTTTTAGTTGGGTTCGTATTTTTTACCCGGAGTTTTAATTCGGTTCGTATCTTTTACCCGGAGTTTTAGTTGGGTTCGTATTTTTACCCGGAGTTTTAGTTGTGTTGGTAATTTTACCCGGAGTTTTTGTTGGGTTCATATTTTTTACCGGACTTTTTAGTTGGGTTCGTATTTTTTACCCGGAGTTTTAGTTGGGTTCGTATTTTTTACCCGGAGTTTTAGTTGGGTTAGTAATTTTAGCCGGACTTTTTAGTTGGGTTCGTAATTTTACCCGGAGTTTTTAGTTGGGTTCGTAATTTTACCCGGAGTTTTAGTTGGGTTCGTATTTTTTACCCGGAGTTTTAGTTGGGTTAGTAATTTTAGCCGGACTTTTTAGTTGGGTTCGTAATTTTACCCGGAGTTTTTAGTTGGGTTCGTAATTTTACCCGGAGTTTTAGTTGGGTTCGTAATTTTACCCGGAGTTTTACTTGGGTTCGTAATTTTACCCGGACTTTTTAGTTGGGTTCGTATTTTTTACCCGGACTTTTAGTTGGGTTCGTAATTTTACCCGGAGTTTGAGTTGGGTTCGTAATTTTACCCGGAGTTTTAGTTGGGTTCGTAATTTTACCCGGAGTTTTACTTGGGTTCGTAATTTTACCCGGAGTTTTACTTGGGTTCGTAATTTTACCCGGAGTTTTAGTTGGGTTCGTAATTTTACCCGGAGTTTTAGTTGGGTTCGTAATTTTACCCGGACTTTTTAGTTGGGTTCGTATTTTTTACCCGGACTTTTAGTTGGGTTCGTAATTTTACTCGAAGTTTTAGTTGGGTTCGTAATTTTACCCGGAGTTTTTGTTGAGTTCGTAATTTTTCCCGGAGTTTTAGTTGGGTTCGTAATTTTACCCGGACCTTTTAGTTGGGTTCGTAATTTTACCCGGACTTTTTAGTTGGGTTCGTAATTTTACCCGGACTTTTTAGTTGGGTTCGTAATTTTACCCGGAGTTTTAGTTGGGTTCGTAATTTTACCCGGACTTTTTAGTTGGGTTCGAATTTTTTACCCGGACTTTTAGTTGGGTTCATAATTTTACCCGGAGTTTTAGTTGGGTTCGTAATTTTACCCGGACCTTTTAGTTGGGTTCGTATTTTGTACCCGGACTTTTAGTTGGGTTCGTAATTTTACCCGGAGTTTTAGTTGGGTTCGTAATTTTACACGGAGTTTTAGTTGGGTTCGTAATTTTACCCGGAGTCTTGAGTTACCCGTACTTTTTAGTTGGGTTCGTATTTTTACCCGGACTTTTAGTTGGGTTCGTAATTTTACCCGTAGTTTTAGTTGGGTTCGTAATTTTACCCGGAGTTTTAGTTGGGTTCGTAATTTTACCCGGAGTTTTACTTGGGTTCGTAATTTTACCCGGAGTTTTACTTGGGTTCGTAATTTTACCCGGAGTTTTAGTTGGGTTCGTAATTTTACCCGGAGTTTTAGTTGGGTTCGTAATTTTACCCGGACTTTTTAGTTGGGTTCGTATTTTTTACCCGGACTTTTAGTTGGGTTCGTAATTTTACCCGGAGTTTTAGTTGGGTTCGTAATTTTACCCGGAGTTTTAGTTGAGTTCGTAATTTTACCCGGAGTTTTAGTTGGGTTCGTAATTTTACCCGGACTTTTTAGTTGGGTTCGTAATTTTAACCGGACTTTTTAGTTGGGTTCGTATTTTTTACCCGGAGTTTTAGTTGGGTTCGTAATTTTACCCGGAGTTTTAGTTGGGTTCGTAATTTTACCCGGAGTTTTAGTTGGGTTCGTAATTCTACCCGGACTTTTTAGTTGGGTTCGTATTTTTTACCCGGACTTTTAGTTGGGTTCGTAATTTTACCCGGAGTTTTAGTTGGGTTCGTAATTTTACCCGGAGTTTTAGTTGGGTTCGTAATTTTACCCGGACTTTTTATTTGGGTTCGTAATTTTACCCGGACTTTTTAGTTGGGTTCGTAATTTTACCCGGAGTTTTAGTTGGGTTCGTAATTTTACCCGGACTTTTTAGTTGGGTTCGTATTTTTTACCCGGACTTTTAGTTGGGTTCGTAATTTTACCCGGAGTTTTAGTTGGGTTCGTAATTTTACCCGGAGTTTTAGTTGGGTTCGTAATTTTACCCGGAGTTTTACTTGGGTTCGTAATTTTACCCGGACTTTTTAGTTGGGTTCGTATTTTTTACACGGAGTTTTAGTTGGGTTCGTAATTTTACCCGGACTTTTTAGTTGGGTTCGTATTTTTTACCCGGACTTTTTAGTTGGGTTCGTATTTTTTACCCGGACTTTTAGTTGGGTTCGTAATTTTACCAGGAGTTTTAGTTGGGTTCGTAATTTTACCCGGAGTTTTAGTTGGGTTCGTAATTTTACCCGGAGTTTTTATTTGGGTTCGTAATTTTACCCGGACTTTTTAGTTGGGTTCGTAATTTTACCCGGAGTTTTAGTTGGGTTCGTAATTTTACCCGAAGTTTTACTTGGGTTCGTAATTTTACCCGGACTTTTTAGTTGGGTTCGTATTTTTTACCCGGACTTTTAGTTGGGTTCGTAATTTTACCCGGACTTTTTAGTTGGGTTCGTATTTTTTACCCGGACTTTTAGTTGGGTTCGTAATTTTACCCGGAGTTTTAGTTGGGTTCGTAATTTTACCCGGGGTTTCACTTGGGTTCGTAATTTTACCCGGACTTTTTAGTTGGGTTCGTATTTTTTACCCGGACTTTTAGTTGGGTTCGTAATTATACCCGGACTTTTTAGTTGGGTTCGTATTTTTTACCCGGACTTTTAGTTGGGTTCGTATTTTTACCCGGAGTTTTAGTTGGGTTCGTAATATTACCCGGAGTTTTACTTGGGTTCGTAATTTTACTCGGACTTTTTAGTTGGGTTCGTATTTTTTACTCGGAGTTTTAGTTGGGTTCGTAATTTTACCCGGACGTTTTAGTTGGGTTCGTATTTTTTACCCGGACCTTTAGTTGGGTTCGTAATTTTACCCGGAGTTTTAGTTGGGTTCGTATTTTTTACCCGGAGTTTTAATTGGGTTCGTATCTTTTACCCGGAGTTTTAGTTGGGTTCGTATTTTTACCCGGAGTTTTAGTTGTGTTGGTAATTTTACCCGGAGTTTTTGTTGGGTTCATATTTTTTACCGGACTTTTTAGTTGGGTTCGTATTTTTTACCCGGAGTTTTAGTTGGGTTCGTATTTTTTACCCGGAGTTTTAGTTGGGTTAGTAATTTTAGCCGGACTTTTTAGTTGGGTTCGTAATTTTACCCGGAGTTTTTAGTTGGGTTCGTAATTTTACCCGGAGTTTTAGTTGGGTTCGTAATTTTACCCGGAGTTTTACTTGGGTTCGTAATTTTACCCGGACTTTTTAGTTGGGTTCGTATTTTTTACCCGGACTTTTAGTTGGGTTCGTAATTTTACCCGGAGTTTTAGTTGGGTTCGTAATTTTACCCGGAGTTTTAGTTGGGTTCGTAATTTTACCCGGAGTTTTAGTTGGGTTCGTAATTTTACCCGGACTTTTTAGTTGGGTTCGTATTTTTTACCCGGACTTTTAGTTGGGTTCGTAATTTTACTCGAAGTTTTAGTTGGGTTCGTAATTTTACCCGGAGTTTTTGTTGAGTTCGTAATTTTTCCCGGAGTTTTAGTTGGGTTCGTAATTTTACCCGGACCTTTTAGTTGGGTTCGTAATTTTACCCGGACTTTTTAGTTGGGTTCGTAATTTTACCCGGACTTTTTAGTTGGGTTCGTAATTTTACCCGGAGTTTTAGTTGGGTTCGTAATTTTACCCGGACTTTTTAGTTGGGTTCGAATTTTTTACCCGGACTTTTAGTTGGGTTCATAATTTTACCCGGAGTTTTAGTTGGGTTCGTAATTTTACCCGGACCTTTTAGTTGGGTTCGTATTTTGTACCCGGACTTTTAGTTGGGTTCGTAATTTTACCCGGAGTTTTAGTTGGGTTCGTAATTTTACACGGAGTTTTAGTTGGGTTCGTAATTTTACCCGGAGTCTTGAGTTACCCGTACTTTTTAGTTGGGTTCGTATTTTTACCCGGACTTTTAGTTGGGTTCGTAATTTTACCCGTAGTTTTAGTTGGGTTCGTAATTTTACCCGGAGTTTTAGTTGGGTTCGTATTTTTTACCCGGAGTTTTAGTTGGGTTAGTAATTTTAGCCGGACTTTTTAGTTGGGTTCGTAATTTTACCCGGAGTTTTTAGTTGGGTTCGTAATTTTACCCGGAGTTTTAGTTGGGTTCGTAATTTTACCCGGAGTTTTACTTGGGTTCGTAATTTTACCCGGACTTTTTAGTTGGGTTCGTATTTTTTACCCGGACTTTTAGTTGGGTTCGTAATTTTACCCGGAGTTTTAGTTGGGTTCGTAATTTTACCCGGAGTTTTAGTGGGGTTCGTAATTTTACCCGGAGTTTTACTTGGGTTCGTAATTTTACCCGGAGTTTTACTTGGGTTCGTAATTTTACCCGGAGTTTTAGTTGGGTTCGTAATTTTACCCGGAGTTTTAGTTGGGTTCGTAATTTTACCCGGACTTTTTAGTTGGGTTCGTATTTTTTACCCGGACTTTTAGTTGGGTTCGTAATTTTACCCGAAGTTTTAGTTGGGTTCGTAATTTTACCCGGAGTTTTTGTTGAGTTCGTAATTTTTCCCGGAGTTTTAGTTGGGTTCGTAATTTTACCCGGACCTTTTAGTTGGGTTCGTAATTTTACCCGGACTTTTTAGTTGGGTTCGTAATTTTACCCGGACTTTTTAGTTGGGTTCGTAATTTTACCCGGAGTTTTAGTTGGGTTCGTAATTTTACCCGGACTTTTTAGTTGGGTTCGAATTTTTTACCCGGACTTTTAGTTGGGTTCATAATTTTACCCGGAGTTTTAGTTGGGTTCGTAATTTTACCCGGACCTTTTAGTTGGGTTCGTATTTTGTACCCGGACTTTTAGTTGGGTTCGTAATTTTACCCGGAGTTTTAGTTAGGTTCGTAATTTTACACGGAGTTTTAGTTGGGTTCGTAATTTTACCCGGAGTCTTGAGTTACCCGTACTTTTTAGTTGGGTTCGTATTTTTACCCGGACTTTTAGTTGGGTTCGTAATTTTACCCGTAGTTTTAGTTGGGTTCGTAATTTTACCCGGAGTTTTAGTTGGGTTCGTAATTTTACCCGGAGTTTTACTTGGGTTCGTAATTTTACCCGGAGTTTTACTTGGGTTCGTAATTTTACCCGGAGTTCTACTTGGGTTCGTAATTTTACCCGGAGTTTTAGTTGGGTTCGTATTTTTTACCCGGAGTTTTAGTTGGGTTCGTAATTTTACCCGGAGTTTTAGTTGGGTTCGTAATTTTACCCGGAGTTTTAGTTGAGTTCGTAATTTTACCCGGAGTTTTAGTTGGGTTCGTAATTTTACCCGGACTTTTTAGTTGGGTTCGTAATTTTAACCGGACTTTTTAGTTGGGTTCGTATTTTTTACCCGGAGTTTTAGTTGGGTTCGTAATTTTACCCCGAGTTTTAGTTGGGTTCGTAATTTTACCCGGAGTTTTAGTTGGGTTCGTAATTTTACCCGGAGTTTTAGTTGGGTTCGTAATTCTACCCGGACTTTTTAGTTGGGTTCGTATTTTTTACCCGGACTTTTAGTTGGGTTCGTAATTTTACCCGGAGTTTTAGTTGGGTTCGTAATTTTACCCGGAGTTTTAGTTGGGTTCGTAATTTTACCCGGACTTTTTATTTGGGTTCGTAATTTTACCCGGACTTTTTAGTTGGGTTCGTAATTTTACCCGGAGTTTTAGTTGGGTTCGTAATTTTACCCGGACTTTTTAGTTGGGTTCGTATTTTTTACCCGGACTTTTAGTTGGGTTCGTAATTTTACCCGGAGTTTTAGTTGGGTTCGTAATTTTACCCGGAGTTTTACTTGGGTTCGTAATTTTACCCGGACTTTTTAGTTGGGTTCGTATTTTTTACACGGAGTTTTAGTTGGGTTCGTAATTTTACCCGGACTTTTTAGTTGGGTTCGTATTTTTTACCCGGACTTTTTAGTTGGGTTCGTATTTTTTACCCGGACTTTTAGTTGGGTTCGTAATTTTACCAGGAGTTTTAGTTGGGTTCGTAATTTTACCCGGAGTTTTAGTTGGGTTCGTAATTTTACCCGGAGTTTTTATTTGGGTTCGTAATTTTACCCGGACTTTTTAGTTGGGTTCGAATTTTTTACCCGGACTTTTAGTTGGGTTTATAATTTTACCCGGAGTTTTAGTTGGGTTCGTAATTTTACCCGGACTTTTTAGTTGGGTTCGTATTTTTTACCCGGAGTTTTAGTTGGGTTCGTAATTTTACCCGGAGTTTTAGTTGGGTTCGTAATTTTACCCGGAGTTTTAGTTAAGTTCGTAATTTTACCCGGAGTCTTGAGTTAATAGTTGGGTTCGTATTTTTACCCGGACTTTTAGTTGGGTTCGTAATTTTACCCGGAGTTTTAGTTGGGTTCGTAATTTTACCCGGAGTTTTAGTTGGGTTCGTAATTTTACCCGGAGTTTTACTTGGGTTCGTAATTTTACCCGGAGTTTTACTTGGGTTCGTAATTTTACCCGGAGTTTTAGTTGGGTTCGTAATTTTACCCGGAGTTTTAGTTGGGTTCGTAATTTTACCCGGACTTTTTAGTTGGGTTCGTATTTTTTACCCGGACTTTTAGTTGGGTTCGTAATTTTACCCGGAGTTTTAGTTGGGTTCGTAATTTTACCCGGAGTTTTAGTTGAGTTCGTAATTTTACCCGGAGTTTTAGTTCGGTTCGTAATTTTACCCGGAGTTTTTAGTTGGGTTCGTAATTTTACCCGGACTTTTTAGTTGGGTTCGTATTTTTTACCCGGAGTTTTAGTTGGGTTCGTAATTTTACCCGGAGTTTTAGTTGGGTTCGTAATTTTACCCGGACTTTTTAGTTGGGTTCGTATTTTTTACCCGGACTTTTAGTTGGGTTCGTAATTTTACCCGGAGTTTTAGTTGGGTTCGAATTTTTTACCCGGAGTTTTAGTTGGGTTCGTATTTTTTACCCGGAGTTTTAGTTGGGTTCGTATTTTTACCCGGAGTTTTAGTTGTGTAGGTAATTTTACCCGGAGTTTTAGTTGGGTTCATATTTTTTACCCGGAGTTTTAGTTGGGTTCGTATTTTTACCCGGAGTTTTAGTTGGGTTCGTATTTTTACCCGGAGTTTTAGTTGGGTTCGTATTTTTTACCCGGACTTTTTTGTTGGGTTAGTATTTTTGCCCGGACTTTTAGTTGGGTTCGTATTTTTTACCCGGACTTTTAGTTGGGTTCGTAATTTTACCCGGAGTTTCACTTGGGTTCGTAATTTTACCCGGACTTTTTAGTTGGGTTCGTATTTTTTACCCGGACTTTTTAGTTGGGTTAGTATTTTTGCCCGGAGTTTTAGTTGGGTTCGCATTTTTTTACCTGGAGTTTTAGTTGGGTTCTAAATGTTACCCGGACTTTTTTGTTTGCTTCGTATTTTTTACCCGGAGTTTTAGTTGGGTTCGTAATTTTACCCGGACTTTTTAGTTGGGTTCGTAATTTTACCCGGAGTTTTAGTTGGGTTCGTAATTTTACCCCGAGTTTTAGTTGGGTTCGTAATTTTACCCGCAGTTTTAGTTGGGTTCGTAATTTTACCCGGACTTTTAGTTGGGTTCGTAATTTTACCCGGAGTTTTTAGTTGGGTTCGTATTTTTTACCCGGACTTTTAGGTGGGTTCGTAATTTTACCCGGAGTTTTAGTTGGGTTCGTAATTTTACCCGGAGTTTTGTTGAGTTCGTAATTTTACCCGGAGTTTTAGTTGGGTTCGTAATTTTACCCGGACTTTTTATTTGGGTTCGTAATTTTACCCGGTCTTTTTAGTTGGGTTCGTAATTTTACCCGGAGTTTTAGTTGGGTTCGTAATTTTACCCGGAGTTTTAGTTGGGTTCGTAATTTTACCCGGAGTTTTAGTTGAGTCCGTAATTTTACCCGGAGTTTTAGTTGGGTTCGTAATTTTACCCGGACTTTTTAGTTGGGTTCGTAATTTTACCCGGACTTTTAGTTGGGTTCGTAATTTTACCCGGAGTTTTAGTTGGGTTCGTAATTTTACCCGGACTTTTTAGTTGGGTTCGTATTTTTTACCCGGACTTTTAGTTGGGTTCGTAATTTTACCCGGAGTTTTAGTTGGGTTCGTAATTTTACCCGGACTTTTTCGTTGGGTTCGTAATTTTACCCGGACTTTTTAGTTGGGTTCGTATTTTTTACCCGGAGTTTTAGTTGGGTTCGTAATTTTACCCCGAGTTTTAGTTGGGTTCGTAATTTTACCCGGAGTTTTAGTTGGGTTCGTAATTTTACCCGGAGTTTTAGTTGGGTTCGTAATTCTACCCGGACTTTTTAGTTGGGTTCGTATTTTTTACCCGGACTTTTAGTTGGGTTCGTAATTTTACCCGGAGTTTTAGTTGGGTTCGTAATTTTACCCGGAGTTTTAGTTGGGTTCGTAATTTTACCCGGACTTTTTATTTGGGTTCGTAATTTTACCCGGACTTTTTAGTTGGGTTCGTAATTTTACCCGGAGTTTTAGTTGGGTTCGTAATTTTACACGGACTTTTTAGTTGGGTTCGTATTTTTTACCCGGACTTTTAGTTGGGTTCGTAATTTTACCCGGAGTTTTAGTTGGGTTCGTAATTTTACCCGGAGTTTTACTTGGGTTCGTAATTTTACCCGGACTTTTTAGTTGGGTTCGTATTTTTTACACGGAGTTTTAGTTGGGTTCGTAATTTTACCCGGACTTTTTAGTTGGGTTCGTATTTTTTACCCGGACTTTTTAGTTGGGTTCGTATTTTTTACCCGGACTTTTAGTTGGGTTCGTAATTTTACCAGGAGTTTTAGTTGGGTTCGTAATTTTACCCGGAGTTTTAGTTGGGTTCGTAATTTTACCCGGAGTTTTTATTTGGGTTCGTAATTTTACCCCGACTTTTTAGTTGGGTTCGAATTTTTTACCCGGACTTTTAGTTGGGTTTATAATTTTACCCGGAGTTTTAGTTGGGTTCGTAATTTTACCCGGACTTTTTAGTTGGGTTCGTATTTTTTACCCGGAGTTTTAGTTGGGTTCGTAATTTTACCCGGAGTTTTAGTTGGGTTCGTAATTTTACCCGGAGTTTTAGTTAAGTTCGTAATTTTACCCGGAGTCTTGAGTTAATAGTTGGGTTCGTATTTTTACCCGGACTTTTAGTTGGGTTCGTAATTTTACCCGGAGTTTTAGTTGGGTTCGTAATTTTACCCGGAGTTTTAGTTGGGTTCGTAATTTTACCCGGAGTTTTACTTGGGTTCGTAATTTTACCCGGAGTTTTACTTGGGTTCGTAATTTTACCCGGAGTTTTAGTTGGGTTCGTAATTTTACCCGGAGTTTTAGTTGGGTTCGTAATTTTACCCGGACTTTTTAGTTGGGTTCGTATTTTTTACCCGGACTTTTAGTTGGGTTCGTAATTTTACCCGGAGTTTTAGTTGGGTTCGTAATTTTACCCGGAGTTTTAGTTGAGTTCGTAATTTTACCCGGAGTTTTAGTTCGGTTCGTAATTTTACCCGGAGTTTTTAGTTGGGTTCGTAATTTTACCCGGACTTTTTAGTTGGGTTCGTATTTTTTACCCGGAGTTTTAGTTGGGTTCGTAATTTTACCCGGAGTTTTAGTTGGGTTCGAATTTTTTACCCGGAGTTTTAGTTGGGTTCGTATTTTTTACCCGGAGTTTTAGTTGGGTTCGTATTTTTACCCGGAGTTTTAGTTGTGTAGGTAATTTTACCCGGAGTTTTAGTTGGGTTCATATTTTTTACCCGGAGTTTTAGTTGGGTTCGTATTTTTACCCGGAGTTTTAGTTGGGTTCGTATTTTTACCCGGAGTTTTAGTTGGGTTCGTATTTTTTACCCGGACTTTTTAGTTGGGTTAGTATTTTTGCCCGGACTTTTAGTTGGGTTCGTATTTTTTACCCGGACTTTTAGTTGGGTTCGTAATTTCAACCCGGAGTTTCACTTGGGTTCGTAATTTTACCCGGACTTTTTAGTTGGGTTCGTATTTTTACCCGGACTTTTTAGTTAGGTTCGTATTTTTTACCCGGACTTTTAGTTTGGTTCGTATTTTTACCCGGACTTTTTAGTTGGGTTCGTATTTTTTACCCGGACTTTTAGTTGGGTTCGTAATTTTACCCGGACTTTTAGTTGGGTTCGTAATTTTACCCGGACTTTTTAGTTGGGTTCGTATTTTTTACCCGGACTTTTAGTTGGGTTCGTAATTTTACCCGGAGTTTTAGTTGGGTTCGTAATTTTACCCGGAGTTTTACTTGGGTTCGTAATTTTACCCGGACTTTTTAGTTGGGTTCGTATTTTTTACCCGGAGTTTTAGTTGGGTTTGTATTTTTACCCGGAGTTTTAGTTGGGTTCGTATTTTTACCCGGAGTTTTAGTTGTTTTCGTATTTTTTACCCGGACTTTTTAGTTGGGTTAGTATTTTTGCCCGGAGTTTTAGTTGGGTTCGCATTTTTTTACCTGGAGTTTTAGTTGGGTTCTAAATGTTACCCGGACTTTTTTGTTTGGTTCGTATTTTTTACCCGGAGTTTTAGTTGGGTTCGTAATTTTACCCGGACTTTTTAGTTGGGTTCGTAATTTTACCCGGAGTTTTAGTTGGGTTCGTAATTTTACCCCGAGTTTTAGTTGGGTTCGTAATTTTACCCGCAGTTTTAGTTGGGTTCGTAATTTTACCCGGAGTTTTTGTTGAGTTCGTAATTTTTCCCGGAGTTTTAGTTGGGTTCGTAATTTTACCCGGACCTTTTAGTTGGGTTCGTAATTTTACCCGGACTTTTTAGTTGGGTTCGTAATTTTACCCGGACTTTTTAGTTGGGTTCGTAATTTTACCCGGAGTTTTAGTTGGGTTCGTAATTTTACCCGGACTTTTTAGTTGGGTTCGAATTTTTTACCCGGACTTTTAGTTGGGTTCATAATTTTACCCGGAGTTTTAGTTGGGTTCGTAATTTTACCCGGACCTTTTAGTTGGGTTCGTATTTTGTACCCGGACTTTTAGTTGGGTTCGTAATTTTACCCGGAGTTTTAGTTGGGTTCGTAATTTTACACGGAGTTTTAGTTGGGTTCGTAATTTTACCCGGAGTCTTGAGTTACCCGTACTTTTTAGTTGGGTTCGTATTTTTACCCGGACTTTTAGTTGGGTTCGTAATTTTACCCGTAGTTTTAGTTGGGTTCGTAATTTTACCCGGAGTTTTAGTTGGGTTCGTAATTTTACCCGGAGTTTTACTTGGGTTCGTAATTTTACCCGGAGTTTTACTTGGGTTCGTAATTTTACCCGGAGTTTTAGTTGGGTTCGTAATTTTACCCGGAGTTTTAGTTGGGTTCGTAATTTTACCCGGACTTTTTAGTTGGGTTCGTATTTTTTACCCGGACTTTTAGTTGGGTTCGTAATTTTACCCGGAGTTTTAGTTGGGTTCGTAATTTTACCCGGAGTTTTAGTTGAGTTCGTAATTTTACCCGGAGTTTTAGTTGGGTTCGTAATTTTACCCGGACTTTTTAGTTGGGTTCGTAATTTTAACCGGACTTTTTAGTTGGGTTCGTATTTTTTACCCGGAGTTTTAGTTGGGTTCGTAATTTTACCCGGAGTTTTAGTTGGGTTCGTAATTTTACCCGGAGTTTTAGTTGGGTTCGTAATTCTACCCGGACTTTTTAGTTGGGTTCGTATTTTTTACCCGGACTTTTAGTTGGGTTCGTAATTTTACCCGGAGTTTTAGTTGGGTTCGTAATTTTACCCGGAGTTTTAGTTGGGTTCGTAATTTTACCCGGACTTTTTATTTGGGTTCGTAATTTTACCCGGACTTTTTAGTTGGGTTCGTAATTTTACCCGGAGTTTTAGTTGGGTTCGTAATTTTACCCGGACTTTTTAGTTGGGTTCGTATTTTTTACCCGGACTTTTAGTTGGGTTCGTAATTTTACCCGGAGTTTTAGTTGGGTTCGTAATTTTACCCGGAGTTTTAGTTGGGTTCGTAATTTTACCCGGAGTTTTACTTGGGTTCGTAATTTTACCCGGACTTTTTAGTTGGGTTCGTATTTTTTACACGGAGTTTTAGTTGGGTTCGTAATTTTACCCGGACTTTTTAGTTGGGTTCGTATTTTTTACCCGGACTTTTTAGTTGGGTTCGTATTTTTTACCCGGACTTTTAGTTGGGTTCGTAATTTTACCAGGAGTTTTAGTTGGGTTCGTAATTTTACCCGGAGTTTTAGTTGGGTTCGTAATTTTACCCGGAGTTTTTATTTGGGTTCGTAATTTTACCCGGACTTTTTAGTTGGGTTCGTAATTTTACCCGGAGTTTTAGTTGGGTTCGTAATTTTACCCGGAGTTTTACTTGGGTTCGTAATTTTACCCGGACTTTTTAGTTGGGTTCGTATTTTTTACCCGGACTTTTAGTTGGGTTCGTAATTTTACCCGGACTTTTTAGTTGGGTTCGTATTTTTTACCCGGACTTTTAGTTGGGTTCGTAATTTTACCCGGAGTTTTAGTTGGGTTCGTAATTTTACCCGGAGTTTCACTTGGGTTCGTAATTTTACCCGGACTTTTTAGTTGGGTTCGTATTTTTTACCCGGACTTTTAGTTGGGTTCGTAATTTTACCCGGACTTTTTAGTTGGGTTCGTATTTTTTACCCGGACTTTTAGTTGGGTTCGTATTTTTACCCGGAGTTTTAGTTGGGTTCGTAATATTACCCGGAGTTTTACTTGGGTTCGTAATTTTACTCGGACTTTTTAGTTGGGTTCGTATTTTTTACCCGGAGTTTTAGTTGGGTTCGTAATTTTACCCGGACGTTTTAGTTGGGTTCGTATTTTTTACCCGGACCTTTAGTTGGGTTCGTAATTTTACCCGGAGTTTTAGTTGGGTTCGTATTTTTTACCCGGAGTTTTAATTGGGTTCGTATCTTTTACCCGGAGTTTTAGTTGGGTTCGTATTTTTACCCGGAGTTTTAGTTGTGTTGGTAATTTTACCCGGCGTTTTTGTTGGGTTCATATTTTTTACCGGACTTTTTAGTTGGGTTCGTATTTTTTACCCGGAGTTTTAGTTGGGTTCGTATTTTTTACCCGGAGTTTTAGTTGGGTTAGTAATTTTAGCCGGACTTTTTAGTTGGGTTCGTAATTTTACCCGGAGTTTTTAGTTGGGTTCGTAATTTTACCCGGAGTTTTAGTTGGGTTCGTAATTTTACCCGGAGTTTTACTTGGGTTCGTAATTTTACCCGGACTTTTTAGTTGGGTTCGTATTTTTTACCCGGACTTTTAGTTGGGTTCGTAATTTTACCCGGAGTTTTAGTTGGGTTCGTAATTTTACCCGGAGTTTTAGTTGGGTTCGTAATTTTACCCGGAGTTTTACTTGGGTTCGTAATTTTACCCGGAGTTTTACTTGGGTTCGTAATTTTACACGGAGTTTTAGTTGGGTTCGTAATTTTACCCGGAGTTTTAGTTGGGTTCGTAATTTTACCCGGACTTTTTAGTTGGGTTCGTATTTTTTACCCGGACTTTTAGTTGGGTTCGTAATTTTACCCGAAGTTTTAGTTGGGTTCGTAATTTTACCCGGAGCTTTTGTTGAGTTCGTAATTTTTCCCGGAGTTTTAGTTGGGTTCGTAATTTTACCCGGACCTTTTAGTTGGGTTCGTAATTTTACCCGGACTTTTTAGTTGGGTTCGTAATTTTACCCGGACTTTTTAGTTGGGTTCGTAATTTTACCCGGAGTTTTAGTTGGGTTCGTAATTTTACCCGGACTTTTTAGTTGGGTTCGAATTTTTTACCCGGACTTTTAGTTGGGTTCATAATTTTACCCGGAGTTTTAGTTGGGTTCGTAATTTTACCCGGACCTTTTAGTTGGGTTCGTATTTTGTACCCGGACTTTTAGTTGGGTTCGTAATTTTACCCGGAGTTTTAGTTGGGTTCGTAATTTTACACGGAGTTTTAGTTGGGTTCGTAATTTTACCCGGAGTCTTGAGTTACCCGTACTTTTTAGTTGGGTTCGTAATTTTACCCGTAGTTTTAGTTGGGTTCGTAATTTTACCCGGAGTTTTAGTTGGGTTCGTAATTTTACCCGGAGTTTTACTTGGGTTCGTAATTTTACCCGGAGTTTTACTTGGGTTCGTAATTTTACCCGGAGTTTTAGTTGGGTTCGTAATTTTACCCGGAGTTTTACTTGGGTTCGTAATTTTACCCGGACTTTTTAGTTGGGTTCGTATTTTTTACCCGGACTTTTAGTTGGGTTCGTAATTTTACCCGGAGTTTTAGTTGGGTTCGTAATTTTACCCGGAGTTTTAGTTGAGTTCGTAATTTTACCCGGAGTTTTAGTTGGGTTCGTAATTTTACCCGGACTTTTAGTTGGGTTCGTAATTTTAACCGGACTTTTTAGTTGGGTTCGTATTTTTTACCCGGAGTTTTAGTTGGGTTCGTAATTTTACCCCGAGTTTTAGTTGGGTTCGTAATTTTACCCGGAGTTTTAGTTGGGTTCGTAATTTTACCCGGAGTTTTAGTTGGGTTCGTAATTCTACCCGGACTTTTTAGTTGGGTTCGTATTTTTTACCCGGACTTTTAGTTGGGTTCGTAATTTTACCCGGAGTTTTAGTTGGGTTCGTAATTTTACCCGGAGTTTTAGTTGGGTTCGTAATTTTACCCGGACTTTTTATTTGGGTTCGTAATTTTACCCGGACTTTTTAGTTGGGTTCGTAATTTTACCCGGAGTTTTAGTTGGGTTCGTAATTTTAACCGGACTTTTTAGTTGGGTTCGTATTTTTTACCCGGACTTTTAGTTGGGTTCGTAATTTTATCCGGAGTTTTAGTTGGGTTCGTAATTTTACCCGGAGTTTTACTTGGGTTCGTAATTTTACCCGGAATTTTTAGTTGGGTTCGTATTTTTTACACGGAGTTTTAGTTGGGTTCGTAATTTTACCCGGACTTTTTAGTTGGGTTCGTATTTTTTACCCGGACTTTTTAGTTGGGTTCGTATTTTTTACCCGGACTTTTAGTTGGGTTCGTAATTTTACCAGGAGTTTTAGTTGGGTTCGTAATTTTACCCGGAGTTTTTATTTGGGTTCGTAATTTTACCCGGACTTTTTAGTTGGGTTCGAATTTTTTACCCGGACTTTTAGTTGGGTTTATAATTTTACCCGGAGTTTTAGTTGGGTTCGTAATTTTACCCGGACTTTTTAGTTGGGTTCGTATTTTTTACCCGGAGTTTTAGTTGGGTTCGTAATTTTACCCGGAGTTTTAGTTGGGTTCGTAATTTTACCCGGAGTTTTAGTTAAGTTCGTAATTTTACCCGGAGTCTTGAGTTAATAGTTGGGTTCGTATTTTTACCCGGACTTTTAGTTGGGTTCGTAATTTTACCCGGAGTTTTAGTTGGGTTCGTAATTTTACCCGGAGTTTTAGTTGGGTTCGTAATTTTACCCGGAGTTTTACTTGGGTTCGTAATTTTACCCGGAGTTTTACTTGGGTTCGTAATTTTACCCGGAGTTTTAGTTGGGTTCGTAATTTTACCCGGAGTTTTAGTTGGGTTCGTAATTTTACCCGGACTTTTTAGTTGGGTTCGTATTTTTTACCCGGACTTTTAGTTGGGTTCGTAATTTTACCCGGAGTTTTAGTTGGGTTCGTAATATTACCCGGAGTTTTAGTTGAGTTCGTAATTTTACCCGGAGTTTTAGTTCGGTTCGTAATTTTACCCGGAGTTTTTAGTTGGGTTCGTAATTTTACCCGGACTTTTTAGTTGGGTTCGTATTTTTTACCCGGACTTTTAGTTGGGTTCGTAATTTTACCCGGAGTTTTAGTTGGGTTCGAATTTTTTACCCGGAGTTTTAGTTGGGTTCGTATTTTTTACCCGGAGTTTTAGTTGGGTTCGTATTTTTACCCGGAGTTTTAGTTGTGTAGGTAATTTTACCCGGAGTTTTAGTTGGGTTCATATTTTTTACCCGGAGTTTTAGTTGGGTTCGTATTTTTACCCGGAGTTTTAGTTGGGTTCGTATTTTTACCCGGAGTTTTAGTTGTGTTCGTATTTTTTACCCGGACTTTTTAGTTGGGTTAGTATTTTTGCCCGGACTTTTAGTTGGGTTCGTATTTTTTACCCGGACTTTTAGTTGGGTTCGTAATTTTACCCGGAGTTTCACTTGGGTTCGTAATTTTACCCGGACTTTTTAGTTGGGTTCGTATTTTTACCCGGACTTTTTAGTTAGGTTCGTATTTTTTACCCGGACTTTTAGTTTGGTTCGTATTTTTACCCGGACTTTTTAGTTGGGTTCGTCTTTTTTACCCGGACTTTTAGTTGGGTTCGTAATTTTACCCGGACTTTTAGTTGGGTTCGTAATTTTACCCGGACTTTTTAGTTGGGTTCGTATTTTTTACCCGGACTTTTAGTTGGGTTCGTAATTTTACCCGGCGTTTTAGTTGGGTTCGTAATTTTACCCGGAGTTTTACTTGGGTTCGTAATTTTACCCGGACTTTTTAGTTGGGTTCGTATTTTTTACCCGGAGTTTTAGTTGGGTTCGTATTTTTACCCGGAGTTTTAGTTGGGTTCGTATTTTTACCCGGAGTTTTAGTTGGGTTCGTATTTTTTACCCGGACTTTTTAGTTGGGTTAGTATTTTTGCCCGGAGTTTTAGTTGGGTTCGCATTTTTTTACTTGGAGTTTTAGTTGGGTTCTAAATGTTACCCGGACTTTTTTGTTTGGTTCGTATTTTTTACCCGGAGTTTTAGTTGGGTTCGTAATTTTACCCGGACTTTTTAGTTGGGTTCGTAATTTTACCCGGAGTTTTAGTTGGGTTCGTAATTTTACCCCGAGTTTTAGTTGGGTTCGTAATTTTACCCGCAGTTTTAGTTGGGTTCGTAATTTTACCCGGACTTTTAGTTGGGTTCGTAATTTTACCCGGAGTTTTTAGTTGGGTTCGTATTTTTTACCCGGACTTTTAGGTGGGTTCGTAATTTTACCCGGAGTTTTAGTTGGGTTCGTAATTTTACCCGGAGTTTTGTTGAGTTCGTAATTTTACCCGGAGTTTTAGTTGGGTTCGTAATTTCACCCGGACTTTTTATTTGGGTTCGTACTTTTACCCGGTCTTTTTAGTTGGGTTCGTAATTTTACCCGGAGTTTTAGTTGGGTTCGTAATTTTACCCGGAGTTTTAGTTGGGTTCGTAATTTTACCCGGAGTTTTAGTTGAGTCCGTAATTTTACCCGGAGTTTTAGTTGGGTTCGTAATTTTACCCGGACTTTTTAGTTGGGTTCGTAATTTTACCCGGACTTTTAGTTGGGTTCGTAATTTTACCCGGAGTTTTAGTTGGGTTCGTAATTTTACCCGGACTTTTTAGTTGGGTTCGTATTTTTTACCCGGACTTTTAGTTGGGTTCGTAATTTTACCCGGAGTTTTAGTTGGGTTCGTAATTTTTCCCGGACTTTTTAGTTGGGTTCGTAATTTTACCCGGACTTTTTAGTTGGGTTCGTATTTTTTACCCGGAGTTTTAGTTGGGTTCGTAATTTTACCCCGAGTTTTAGTTGGGTTCGTAATTTTACCCGGAGTTTTAGTTGGGTTCGTAATTTTACCCGGAGTTTTAGTTGGGTTCGTAATTCTACCCGGACTTTTTAGTTGGGTTCGTATTTTTTACCCGGACTTTTAGTTGGGTTCGTAATTTTACCCGGAGTTTTAGTTGGGTTCGTAATTTTACCCGGAGTTTTAGTTGGGTTCGTAATTTTACCCGGACTTTTTATTTGGGTTCGTAATTTTACCCGGACTTTTTAGTTGGGTTCGTAATTTTACCCGGAGTTTTAGTTGGGTTCGTAATTTTACACGGACTTTTTAGTTGGGTTCGTATTTTTTACCCGGACTTTTAGTTGGGTTCGTAATTTTACCCGGAGTTTTAGTTGGGTTCGTAATTTTACCCGGAGTTTTACTTGGGTTCGCAATTTTACCCGGACTTTTTAGTTGGGTTCGTATTTTTTACACGGAGTTTTAGTTGGGTTCGTAATTTTACCCGGACTTTTTAGTTGGGTTCGTATTTTTTACCCGGACTTTTTAGTTGGGTTCGTATTTTTTACCCGGACTTTTAGTTGGGTTCGTAATTTTACCAGGAGTTTTAGTTGGGTTCGTAATTTTACCCGGAGTTTTAGTTGGGTTCGTAATTTTACCCGGAGTTTTTATTTGGGTTCTTAATTTTACCCCGACTTTTTAGTTGGGTTCGAATTTTTTACCCGGACTTTTAGTTGGGTTTATAATTTTACCCGGAGTTTTAGTTGGGTTCGTAATTTTACCCGGACTTTTTAGTTGGGTTCGTATTTTTTACCCGGAGTTTTAGTTGGGTTCGTAATTTTACCCGGAGTTTTAGTTGGGTTCGTAATTTTACCCGGAGTTTTAGTTAAGTTCGTAATTTTACCCGGAGTCTTGAGTTAATAGTTGGGTTCGTATTTTTACCCGGACTTTTAGTTGGGTTCGTAATTTTACCCGGAGTTTTAGTTGGGTTCGTAATTTTACCCGGAGTTTTAGTTGGGTTCGTAATTTTACCCGGAGTTTTACTTGGGTTCGTAATTTTACCCGGAGTTTTACTTGGGTTCGTAATTTTACCCGGAGTTTTAGTTGGGTTCGTAATTTTACCCGGAGTTTTAGTTGGGTTCGTTATTTTACCCGGACTTTTTAGTTGGGTTCGTATTTTTTACCCGGACTTTTAGTTGGGTTCGTAATTTTACCCGGAGTTTTAGTTGGGTTCGTAATTTTACCCGGAGTTTTAGTTGAGTTCGTAATTTTACCCGGAGTTTTAGTTCGGTTCGTAATTTTACCCGGAGTTTTTAGTTGGGTTCGTAATTTTACCCGGACTTTTTAGTTGGGTTCGTAATTTTACCCGGAGTTTTAGTTGGGTTCGTAATTTTACCCCGAGTTTTAGTTGGGTTCGTAATTTTACCCGCAGTTTTAGTTGGGTTCGTAATTTTACCCGGACTTTTAGTTGGGTTCGTAATTTTACCCGGAGTTTTTAGTTGGGTTCGTATTTTTTACCCGGACTTTTAGGTGGGTTCGTAATTTTACCCGGAGTTTTAGTTGGGTTCGTAATTTTACCCGGAGTTTTGTTGAGTTCGTAATTTTACCCGGAGTTTTAGTTGGGTTCGTAATTTTACCCGGACTTTTTATTTGGGTTCGTAATTTTACCCGGTCTTTTTAGTTGGGTTCGTAATTTTACCCGGAGTTTTAGTTGGGTTCGTAATTTTACCCGGAGTTTTAGTTGGGTTCGTAATTTTACCCGGAGTTTTAGTTGAGTCCGTAATTTTACCCGGAGTTTTAGTTGGGTTCGTAATTTTACCCGGACTTTTTAGTTGGGTTCGTAATTTTACCCGGACTTTTAGTTGGGTTCGTAATTTTACCCGGAGTTTTAGTTGGGTTCGTAATTTTACCCGGACTTTTTAGTTGGGTTCGTATTTTTTACCCGGACTTTTAGTTGGGTTCGTAATTTTACCCGGAGTTTTAGTTAGGTTCGTAATTTTACCCGGACTTTTTAGTTGGGTTCGTAATTTTACCCGGACTTTTTAGTTGGGTTCGTATTTTTTACCCGGAGTTTTAGTTGGGTTCGTAATTTTACCCCGAGTTTTAGTTGGGTTCGTAATTTTACCCGGAGTTTTAGTTGGGTTCGTAATTTTACCCGGAGTTTTAGTTGGGATCGTAATTCTACCCGGACTTTTTAGTTGGGTTCGTATTTTTTACCCGGACTTTTAGTTGGGTTCGTAATTTTACCCGGAGTTTTAGTTGGGTTCGTAATTTTACCCGGAGTTTTAGTTGGGTTCGTAATTTTACCCGGACTTTTTATTTGGGTTCGTAATTTTACCCGAACTTTTTAGTTGGGTTCGTAATTTTACCCGGAGTTTTAGTTGGGTTCGTAATTTTACACGGACTTTTTAGTTGGGTTCGTATTTTTTACCCGGACTTTTAGTTGGGTTCGTAATTTTACCCGGAGTTTTAGTTGGGTTCGTAATTTTACCCGGAGTTTTACTTGGGTTCGCAATTTTACCCGGACTTTTTAGTTGGGTTCGTATTTTTTACACGGAGTTTTAGTTGGGTTCGTAATTTTACCCGGACTTTTTAGTTGGGTTCGTATTTTTTACCCGGACTTTTTAGTTGGGTTCGTATTTTTTACCCGGACTTTTAGTTGGGTTCGTAATTTTACCAGGAGTTTTAGTTGGGTTCGTAATTTTACCCGGAGTTTTAGTTGGGTTCGTAATTTTACCCGGAGTTTTTATTTGGGTTCGTAATTTTACCCCGACTTTTTAGTTGGGTTCGAATTTTTTACCCGGACTTTTAGTTGGGTTTATAATTTTACCCGGAGTTTTAGTTGGGTTCGTAATTTTACCCGGACTTTTTAGTTGGGTTCGTATTTTTTACCCGGAGTTTTAGTTGGGTTCGTAATTTTACCCGGAGTTTTAGTTGGGTTCGTAATTTTACCCGGAGTTTTAGTTAAGTTCGTAATTTTACCCGGAGTCTTGAGTTAATAGTTGGGTTCGTATTTTTACCCGGACTTTTAGTTGGGTTCGTAATTTTACCCGGAGTTTTAGTTGGGTTCGTAATTTTACCCGGAGTTTTAGTTGGGTTCGTAATTTTACCCGGAGTTTTACTTGGGTTCGTAATTTTACCCGGAGTTTTACTTGGGTTCGTAATTTTACCCGGAGTTTTAGTTGGGTTCGTAATTTTACCCGGAGTTTTAGTTGGGTTCGTAATTTTACCCGGACTTTTTAGTTGGGTTCGTATCTTTTACCCGGACTTTTAGTTGGGTTCGTAATTTTACCCGGAGTTTTAGTTGGGTTCGTAATTTTACCCGGAGTTTTAGTTGAGTTCGTAATTTTACCCGGAGTTTTAGTTCGGTTCGTAATTTTACCCGGAGTTTTTAGTTGGGTTCGTAATTTTACCCGGACTTTTTAGTTGGGTTCGTATTTTTTACCCGGAGTTTTAGTTGGGTTCGTAATTTTACCCGGAGTTTTAGTTGGGTTCGAATTTTTTACCCGGAGTTTTAGTTGGGTTCGTATTTTTTACCCGGAGTTTTAGTTGGGTTCGTATTTTTACCCGGAGTTTTAGTTGTGTAGGTAATTTTACCCGGAGTTTTAGTTGGGTTCATATTTTTTACCCGGAGTTTTAGTTGGGTTCGTATTTTTACCCGGAGTTTTAGTTGGGTTCGTATTTTTACCCGGAGTTTTAGTTGGGTTCGTATTTTTTACCCGGACTTTTTAGTTGGGTTAGTATTTTTGCCCGGACTTTTAGTTGGGTTCGTATTTTTTACCCGGACTTTTAGTTGGGTTCGTAATTTCACCCGGAGTTTCACTTGGGTTCGTAATTTTACCCGGACTTTTTAGTTGGGTTCGTATTTTTACCCGGACTTTTTAGTTAGGTTCGTATTTTTTACCCGGACTTTTAGTTTGGTTCGTATTTTTACCCGGACTTTTTAGTTGGGTTCGTATTTTTTACCCGGACTTTTAGTTGGGTTCGTAATTTTACCCGGACTTTTAGTTGGGTTCGTAATTTTACCCGGACTTTTTAGTTGGGTTCGTATTTTTTACCCGGACTTTTAGTTGGGTTCGTAATTTTACCCGGAGTTATAGTTGGGTTCGTAATTTTACCCGTAGTTTTACTTGGGTTCGTAATTTTACCCGGACTTTTTAGTTGGGTTCGTATTTTTTACCCGGAGTTTTAGTTGGGTTTGTATTTTTACCCGGAGTTTTAGTTGGGTTCGTATTTTTACCCGGAGTTTTAGTTGGGTTCGTATTTTTTACCCGGACTTTTTAGTTGGGTTAGTATTTTTGCCCGGAGTTTTAGTTGGGTTCGCATTTTTTTACCTGGAGTTTTAGTTGGGTTCTAAATGTTACCCGGACTTTTTTGTTTGGTTCGTATTTTTTACCCGGAGTTTTAGTTGGGTTCGTAATTTTACCCGGACTTTTTAGTTGGGTTCGTAATTTTACCCGGAGTTTTAGTTGGGTTCGTAATTTTACCCCGAGTTTTAGTTGGGTTCGTAATTTTACCCGCAGTTTTAGTTGGGTTCGTAATTTTACCCGGACTTTTAGTTGGGTTCGTAATTTTACCCGGAGTTTTTAGTTGGGTTCGTATTTTTTACCCGGACTTTTAGGTGGGTTCGTAATTTTACCCGGAGTTTTGTTGAGTTCGTAATTTTACCCGGAGTTTTAGTTGGGTTCGTAATTTTACCCGGACTTTTTATTTGGGTTCGTAATTTTACCCGGTCTTTTTAGTTGGGTTCGTAATTTTACCCGGAGTTTTAGTTGGGTTCGTAATTTTACCCGGAGTTTTAGTTGGGTTCGTAATTTTACCCGGAGTTTTAGTTGAGTCCGTAATTTTACCCGGAGTTTTAGTTGGGTTCGTAATTTTACCCGGACTTTTTAGTTGGGTTCGTAATTTTACCCGGACTTTTAGTTGGGTTCGTAATTTTACCCGGAGTTTTAGTTGGGTTCGTAATTTTACCCGGAGTTTCACTTGGGTTCGTAATTTTACCCGTACTTTTTAGTTGGGTTCGTATTTTTTACCCGGAGTTTTAGTTGGGTTCGTAATTTTACCCGGACTTTTTAGTTGGGCTCGTATTTTTTACCCGGACTTTTAGTTGGGTTCGTAATTTTACCCGGAGTTTTAGTTGGGTTCGTAATTTTACCCGGACTTTTTAATTGGGTTCGTATTTTTTACCCGGACTTTTAGTTGGGTTCGTAATTTTACCCGGAGTTTTAGTTGGGTTCGTAATTTTACCCGGAGTTTTACTTGGGTTCGTAATTTTACCCGGACTTTTTAGTTGGGTTCGTATTTTTTACACGGAGTTTTAGTTGGGTTCGTAATTTTACCCGGACTTTTTAGTTGGGTTCGTATTTTTTATCCGGACTTTTTAGTTGGGTTCGTATTTTTACCCGGACTTTTAGTTGGGTTCGTAATTTTACCAGGAGTTTTAGTTGGGTTCGTAATTTTACCCGGAGTTTTAGTTGGGTTCGTAATTTTACCCGGAGTTTTTATTTGGGTTCGTAATTTTACCCGGACTTTTTAGTTGGGTTCGAATTTTTTACCCGGACTTTTAGTTGGGTTTATAATTTTACCCGGAGTTTTAGTTGGGTTCGTAATTTTACCCGGACTTTTTAGTTGGGTTCGTATTTTTTACCCGGACTTTTAGTTGGGTTCGTAATTTTACCCGGAGTTTTAGTTGGGTTCGTAATTTTACCCGGAGTTTTAGTTGGGTTCGTAATTTTACCCGGAGTCTTGAGTTAATAGTTGGGTTCGTATTTTTACCCGGACTTTTAGTTGGGTTCGTAATTTTACCCGGAGTTTTAGTTGGGTTCGTAATTTTACCCGGATTTTTACTTGGGTTCGTAATTTTACCCGGAGTTTTACTTGGGTTCGTAATTTTACCCGGAGTTTTAGTTGGGTTCGTAATTTTACCCGGAGTTTTAGTTGGGTTCGTAATTTTACCCGGACTTTTTAGTTGGGTTCGTATTTTTTACCCGGACTTTTAGTTGGGTTCGTAATTTTACCCGGAGTTTTAGTTGGGTTCGTAATTTTACCCGGAGCTTTAGTTGAGTTCGTAATTTTACCCGGAGTTTTAGTTCGGTTCGTAATTTTACCCGGAGTTTTTAGTTGGGTTCGTAATTTTACCCGGACTTTTTAGTTGGGTTCGTATTTTTTACCCGGAGTTTTAGTTGGGTTCGTAATTTTACCCGGAGTTTTAGTTGGGTTCGTAATTTTACCCGGACTTTTTAGTTGGGTTCGTATTTTTTACCCGGACTTTTAGTTGGGTTCGTAATTTTACCCGGAGTTTTAGTTGGGTTCGAATTTTTTACCCGGAGTTTTAGTTGGGTTCGTATTTTTTACCCGGAGTTTTAGTTGGGTTCGTATTTTTACCCGGAGTTTTAGTTGTGTTGGTAATTTTACCCGGAGTTTTAGTTGGGTTCATATTTTTTACCCGGAGTTTTAGTTGGGTTCGTATTTTTACCCGGAGTTTTAGTTGGGTTCGTATTTTTACCCGGAGTTTTAGTTGGGTTCGTATTTTTTACCCGGACTTTTTAGTTGGGTTAGTATTTTTGCCCGGACTTTTAGTTGGGTTCGTATTTTTTACCCGGACTTTTAGTTGGGTTCGTAATTTTACCCGGAGTTTCACTTGGGTTCGTAATTTTACCCGGACTTTTTAGTTGGGTTCGTATTTTTACCCGGACTTTTTAGTTAGGTTCGTATTTTTTACCCGGACTTTTAGTTTGGTTCGTATTTTTACCCGGACTTTTTAGTTGGGTTCGTATTTTTTACCCGGACTTTTAGTTGGGTTCGTAATTTTACCCGGACTTTTAGTTGGGTTCGTAATTTTACCCGGACTTTTTAGTTGGGTTCGTATTTTTTACCCGGACTTTTAGTTGGGTTCGTAATTGTACCCGGAGTTTTAGTTGGGTTCGTAATTTTACCCGGAGTTTTACTTGGGTTCGTAATTTTACCCGGACTTTTTAGTTGTGTTCGTATTTTTTACCCGGAGTTTTAGTTGGGTTCGTATTTTTACCCGGAGTTTTAGTTGGGTTCGTATTTTTACCCGGAGTTTTAGTTGGGTTCGTATTTTTTACCCGGACTTTTTAGTTGGGTTAGTATTTTTGCCCGGAGTTTTAGTTGGGTTCGCATTTTTTTACCTGGAGTTTTAGTTGGGTTCTAAATGTTACCCGGACTTTTTTGTTTGGTTCGTATTTTTTACCCGGAGTTTTAGTTGGGTTCGTAATTTTACCCGGACTTTTTAGTTGGGTTCGTAATTTTACCCGGAGTTTTAGTTGGGTTCGTAATTTTACCCCGAGTTTTAGTTGGGTTCGTAATTTTACCCGCAGTTTTAGTTGGGTTCGTAATTTTACCCGGACTTTTAGTTGGGTTCGTAATTTTACCCGGAGTTTTTAGTTGGGTTCGTATTTTTTACCCGGACTTTTAGGTGGGTTCGTAATTTTACCCGGAGTTTTAGTTGGGTTCGTAATTTTACCCGGAGTTTTGTTGAGTTCGTAATTTTACCCGGAGTTTTAGTTGGGTTCGTAATTTTACCCGGACTTTTTATTTGGGTTCGTAATTTTACCCGGTCGTTTTAGTTGGGTTCGTAATTTTACCCGGAGTTTTAGTTGGGTTCGTAATTTTACCCGGAGTTTTAGTTGGGTTCGTAATTTTACCCGGAGTTTTAGTTGAGTCCGTAATTTTACCCGGAGTTTTAGTTGGGTTCGTAATTTTACCCGGACTTTTTAGTTGGGTTCGTAATTTTACCCGGACTTTTAGTTGGGTTCGTAATTTTACCCGGAGTTTTAGTTGGGTTCGAATTTTTTACCCGGAGTTTTAGTTGGGTTCGTATTTTTTACCCGGAGTTTTAGTTGGGTTCGTATTTTTACCCGGAGTTTTAGTTGTGTAGGTAATTTTACCCGGAGTTTTAGTTGGGTTCATATTTTTTACCCGGAGTTTTAGTTGGGTTCGTATTTTTACCCGGAGTTTTAGTTGGGTTCGTATTTTTACCCGGAGTTTTAGTTGGTTTCGTATTTTTTACCCGGACTTTTTAGTTGGGTTAGTATTTTTGCCCGGACTTTTAGTTGGGTTCGTATTTTTTACCCGGACTTTTAGTTGGGTTCGTAATTTTACCCGGACTTTTTAGTTGGGTTCGTATTTTTTACCCGGACTTTTAGTTGGGTTCGTAATTTTACCCGGAGTTTTAGTTGGGTTCGTAATTTTACCCGGAGTTTTAGTTGGGTTCGTAATTTTACCCGGAGTTTTAGTTGAGTCCGTAATTTTACCCGGAGTTTTAGTTGGGTTCGTAATTTTACCCGGACTTTTTAGTTGGGTTCGTAATTTTACCCGGACTTTTTAGTTGGGTTCGTATTTTTTACCCGGACTTTTAGTTGGGTTCGTAATTTTACCCGGAGTTTTAGTTGGGTTCGTAATTTTACCCGGACTTTTTAGTTGGGTTCGTAATTTTACCCGGACTTTTTAGTTGGGTTCGTATTTTTTACCCGGAGTTTTAGTTGGGTTCGTAATTTTACCCCGAGTTTTAGTTGGGTTCGTAATTTTACCCGGAGTTTTACTTGGGTTCGTAATTTTACCCGGACTTTTTAGTTGGGTTCGTATTTTTTACACGGAGTTTTAGTTGGGTTCGTAATTTTACCCGGACTTTTTAGTTGGGTTCGTATTTTTTACCCGGACTTTTTAGTTGGGTTCGTATTTTTTACCCGGACTTTTAGTTGGGTTCGTAATTTTACCAGGAGTTTTAGTTGGGTTCGTAATTTTACCCGGAGTTTTAGTTGGGTTCGTAATTTTACCCGGAGTTTTTATTTGGGTTCGTAATTTTACACGGACTTTTTAGTTGGGTTCGAATTTTTTACCCGGACTTTTAGTTGGGTTTATAATTTTACCCGGAGTTTTAGTTGGGTTCGTAATTTTACCCGGACTTTTTAGTTGGGTTCGTATTTTTTACCCGGAGTTTTAGTTGGGTTCGTAATTTTACCCGGAGTTTTAGTTGGGTTCGTAATTTTACCCGGAGTTTTAGTTAAGTTCGTAATTTTACCCGGAGTCTTGAGTTAATAGTTGGGTTCGTATTTTTACCCGGACTTTTAGTTGGGTTCGTAATTTTACCCGGAGTTTTAGTTGGGTTCGTAATTTTACCCGGAGTTTTAGTTGGGTTCGTAATTTTACCCGGAGTTTTACTTGGGTTCGTAATTTTACCCGGAGTTTTACTTGGGTTCGTAATTTTACCAGGAGTTTTAGTTGGGTTCGTAATTTTACCCGGAGTTTTAGTTGGGTTCGTAATTTTACCCGGACTTTTTAGTTGGGTTCGTATTTCTTACCCGGACTTTTAGTTGGGTTCGTAATTTTACCCGGAGTTTTAGTTGGGTTCGTAATTTTACCCGGAGTTTTAGTTGAGTTCGTAATTTTACCCGGAGTTTTAGTTCGGTTCGTAATTTTACCCGGAGTTTTTAGTTGGGGTTCGTAATTTTACCCGGACTTTTTAGTTGGGTTCGTATTTTTTACCCGGAGTTTTAGTTGGGTTCGTAATTTTACCCGGAGTTTTAGTTGGGTTCGTAATTTTACCCGGACTTTTTAGTTGGGTTCGTATTTTTTACCCGGACTTTTAGTTGGGTTCGTAATTTTACCCGGAGTTTTAGTTGGGTTCGAATTTTTTACCCGGAGTTTTAGTTGGGTTCGTATTTTTTACCCGGAGTTTTAGTTGGGTTCGTATTTTTACCCGGAGTTTTAGTTGTGTAGGTAATTTTACCAGGAGTTTTAGTTGGGTTCATATTTTTTACCCGGAGTTTTAGTTGGGTTCGTATTTTTACCCGGAGTTTTAGTTGGGTTCGTATTTTTACCCGGAGTTTTAGTTGGGTTCGTATTTTTTACCCGGACTTTTTAGTTGGGTTAGTATTTTTGCCCGGACTTTTAGTTGGGTTCGTATTTTTTACCCGGACTTTTAGTTGGGTTCGTAATTTTACCCGGAGTTTCACTTGGGTTCGTAATTTTACCCGGACTTTTTAGTTGGGTTCGTATTTTTACCCGGACTTTTTAGTTAGGTTCGTATTTTTTACCCGGACTTTTAGTTTGGTTCGTATTTTTACCCGGACTTTTTAGTTGGGTTCGTATTTTTTACCCGGACTTTTAGTTGGGTTCGTAATTTTACCCGGACTTTTAGTTGGGTTCGTAATTTTACCCGGACTTTTTAGTTGGGTTCGTATTTTTTACCCGGACTTTTAGTTGGGTTCGTAATTTTACCCGGAGTTTTAGTTGGGTTCGTAATTTTACCCGGAGTTTTACTTGGGTTCGTAATTTTACCCGGACTTTTTAGTTGGGTTCGTATTTTTTACCCGGAGTTTTAGTTGGGTTCGTATTTTTACCCGGAGTTTTAGTTGGGTTCGTATTTTTACCCGGAGTTTTAGTTGGGTTCGTATTTTTTACCCGGACTTTTTAGTTGGGTTAGTATTTTTGCCCGGAGTTTTAGTTGGGTTCGCATTTTTTTACCTGGAGTTTTAGTTGGGTTCTAAATGTTACCCGGACTTTTTTGTTTGGTTCGTATTTTTTACCCGGAGTTTTAGTTGGGTTCGTAATTTTACCCGGACTTTTTAGTTGGGTTCGTAATTTTACCCGGAGTTTTAGTTGGGTTCGTAATTTTACCCCGAGTTTTAGTTGGGTTCGTAATTTTACCCGCAGTTTTAGTTGGGTTCGTAATTTTACCCGGACTTTTAGTTGGGTTCGTAATTTTACCCGGAGTTTTTAGTTGGGTTCGTATTTTTTACCCGGACTTTTAGGTGGGTTCGTAATTTTACCCGGAGTTTTAGTTGGGTTCGTAATTTTACCCGGAGTTTTGTTGAGTTCGTAATTTTACCCGGAGTTTTAGTTGGGTTCGTAATTTTACCCGGACTTTTTATTTGGGTTCGTAATTTTACCCGGTCTTTTTAGTTGGGTTCGTAATTTTACCCGGAGTTTTAGTTGGGTTCGTAATTTTACCCGGAGTTTTAGTTGTGTTCGTAATTTTACCCGGAGTTTTAGTTGAGTCCGTAATTTTACCCGGAGTTTTAGTTGGGTTCGTAGTTTTACCCGGACTTTTTAGTTGGGTTCGTAATTTTACCCGGACTTTTAGTTGGGTTCGTAATTTTACCCGGAGTTTTAGTTGGGTTCGTAATTTTACCCGGACTTTTTAGTTGGGTTCGTATTTTTTACCCGGACTTTTAGTTGGGTTCGTAATTTTACCCGGAGTTTTAGTTGGGTTCGTAATTTTACCCGGACTTTTTAGTTGGGTTCGTAATTTTACCCGGACTTTTTAGTTGGGTTCGTATTTTTTACCCGGAGTTTTAGTTGGGTTCGTAATTTTACCCCGAGTTTTAGTTGGGTTCGTAATTTTACCCGGAGTTTTAGTTGGGTTCGTAATTTTACCCGGAGTTTTAGTTGGGTTCGTAATTCTACCCGGACTTTTTAGTTGGGTTCGTATTTTTTACCCGGACTTTTAGTTGGGTTCGTAATTTTACCCGGAGTTTTAGTTGGGTTCGTAATTTTACCCGGAGTTTTAGTTGGGTTCGTAATTTTACCCGGACTTTTTATTTGGGTTCGTAATTTTACCCGGACTTTTTAGTTTGGTTCGTAATTTTACCCGGAGTTTTAGTTGGGTTCGTAATTTTACACGGACTTTTTAGTTGGGTTCGTATTTTTTACCCGGACTTTTAGTTGGGTTCGTAATTTTACCCGGAGTTTTAGTTGGGTTCGTAATTTTACCCGGAGTTCTACTTGGGTTCGTAATTTTACCCGGACTTTTTAGTTGGGTTCGTATTTTTTACACGGAGTTTTAGTTGGGTTCGTAATTTTACCCGGACTTTTTAGTTGGGTTCGTATTTTTTACCCGGACTTTTTAGTTGGGTTCGTATTTTTTACCCGGACTTTTAGTTGGGTTCGTACTTTTACCAGGAGTTTTAGTTGGGTTCGTAATTTTACCCGGAGTTTTAGTTGGGTTCGTAATTTTACCCGGAGTTTTTATTTGGGTTCGTAATTTTACCCCGACTTTTTAGTTGGGTTCGAATTTTTTACCCGGACTTTTAGTTGGGTTTATAATTTTACCCGGAGTTTTAGTTGGGTTCGTAATTTCACCCGGAGTTTCACTTGGGTTCGTAATTTTACCGGGACTTTTTAGTTGGGTTCGTATTTTTACCCGGACTTTTTAGTTAGGTTCGTATTTTTTACCCGGACTTTTAGTTTGGTTCGTATTTTTACCCGGACTTTTTAGTTGGGTTCGTATTTTTTACCCGGACTTTTAGTTGGGTTCGTAATTTTACCCGGACTTTTAGTTGGGTTCGTAATTTTACCCGGACTTTTTAGTTGGGTTCGTATTTTTTACCCGGACTTTTAGTTGGGTTCGTAATTTTACCCGGAGTTTTAGTTGGGTTCGTAATTTTACCCGGAGTTTTACTTGGGTTCGTAATTTTACCCGGACTTTTTAGTTGGGTTCGTATTTTTTACCCGGAGTTTTAGTTGGGTTTGTATTTTTACCCGGAGTTTTAGTTGGGTTCGTATTTTTACCCGGAGTTTTAGTTGGGTTCGTATTTTTTACCCGGACTTTTTAGTTGGGTTAGTATTTTTGCCCGGAGTTTTAGTTGGGTTCGCATTTTTTTACCTGGAGTTTTAGTTGGGTTCTAAATGTTACCCGGACTTTTTTGTTTGGTTCGTATTTTTTACCCGGAGTTTTAGTTGGGTTCGTAATTTTACCCGGACTTTTTAGTTGGGTTCGTAATTTTACCCGGAGTTTTAGTTGGGTTCGTAATTTTACCCCGAGTTTTAGTTGGGTTCGTAATTTTACCCGCAGTTTTAGTTGGGTTCGTAATTTTACCCGGACTTTTAGTTGGGTTCGTAATTTTACCCGGAGTTTTTAGTTGGGTTCGTATTTTTTACCCGGACTTTTAGGTGGGTTCGTAATTTTACCCGGAGTTTTAGTTGGGTTCGTAATTTTACCCGGAGTTTTGTTGAGTTCGTAATTTTACCCGGAGTTTTAGTTGGGTTCGTAATTTTACCCGGACTTTTTATTTGGGTTCGTAATTTTACCCGGTCTTTTTAGTTGGGTTCGTAATTTTACCCGGAGTTTTAGTTGGGTTCGTAATTTTACCCGGAGTTTTAGTTGGGTTCGTAATTTTACCCGGAGTTTTAGTTGAGTCCGTAATTTTACCCGGAGTTTTAGTTGGGTTCGTAATTTTACCCGGACTTTTTAGTTGGGTTCGTAATTTTACCCGGACTTTTAGTTGGGTTCGTAATTTTACCCGGAGTTTTAGTTGGGTTCGTAATTTTTCCCGGAGTTTCACTTGGGTTCGTAATTTTACCCGTACTTTTTAGTTGGGTTCGTATTTTTTACCCGGACTTTTAGTTGGGTTCGTAATTTTACCCGGACTTTTTAGTTGGGCTCGTATTTTTTACCCGGACTTTTAGTTGGGTTCGTAATTTTACCCGGAGTTTTAGTTGGGTTCGTAATTTTACCCGGACTTTTTAATTGGGTTCGTATTTTTTACCCGGACTTTTAGTTGGGTTCGTAATTTTACCCGGAGTTTTAGTTGGGTTCGTAATTTTACCCGGAGTTTTACTTGGGTTCGTAATTTTACCCGGACTTTTTAGTTGGGTTCGTATTTTTTACACGGAGTTTTAGTTGGGTTCGTAATTTTACCCGGACTTTTTAGTTGGGTTCGTATTTTTTACCCGGACTTTTTAGTTGGGTTCGTATTTTTACCCGGACTTTTAGTTGGGTTCGTAATTTTACCAGGAGTTTTAGTTGGGTTCGTAATTTTACCCGGAGTTTTAGTTGGGTTCGTAATTTTACCCGGAGTTTTTATTTGGGTTCGTAATTTTACCCGGACTTTTTAGTTGGGTTCGAATTTTTTACCCGGACTTTTAGTTGGGTTTATAATTTTACCCGGAGTTTTAGTTGGGTTCGTAATTTTACCCGGACTTTTTAGTTGGGTTCGTATTTTTTACCCGGACTTTTAGTTGGGTTCGTAATTTTACCCGGAGTTTTAGTTGGGTTCGTAATTTTACCCGGAGTTTTAGTTGGGTTCGTAATTTTACCCGGAGTCTTGAGTTAATAGTTGGGTTCGTATTTTTACCCGGACTTTTAGTTGGGTTCGTAATTTTACCCGGAGTTTTAGTTGGGTTCGTAATTTTACCCGGAGTTTTACTTGGGTTCGTAATTTTACCCGGAGTTTTACTTGGGTTCGTAATTTTACCCGGAGTTTTAGTTGGGTTCGTAATTTTACCCGGAGTTTTAGTTGGGTTCGTAATTTTCCCCGGACTTTTTAGTTGGGTTCGTATTTTTTACCCGGACTTTTAGTTGGGTTCGTAATTTTACCCGGAGTTTTAGTTGGGTTCTGTAATGATTCGTAATGAAACTACAGTAATACCTAGTTCGACTGTTTATTTCGATAAGTAATACACGAATGAATGTCCGCAAATGGACGGACAAGTATATACATAAAAACTAGTTTCGGAATCTCGCCGGCTTAGTACGTCACACAAAATACATACAGTATTGACCTCTATCATTTATCACATACACTACACATCTCTCCCTTTAAAAAAATACATCAATAATCACATAAATTTACAATAACACTTTAATTATACATTAAACGATCGGGCGGTTTAATTTGTCGTTTTGGTCTTACATCAACCTGCTTATCTTCTGAAACAAGAGCATCCTCACTAGCTTTTGTGACATTTGCTTCAGCGACTGTATCAGAGATAGGTAAGGGTGCTAATGAATTTTCATTAAAACTATGATCCTTCCATATCTGATTTGAATGTCTCTTGCACACCTTTCCCAACTCTGGTACATTACAAAAATATACGCACGTTCCCACCTTTTTTTCAATTACTCCTTTTAACCATTCATTGATTTTTCGAAAATCTTTTATCAATACTCTCTCCCCGATCTTAAATTCTCTGTTTCTTTCACTACTATTATAATATCTCTGCTTTTCTTGCTGATTATCTACATGAAATTTTGTATTTGTCATTGTCGAATTTTGCACATTTACCTTATGAACTAAACTAAACCTATGAACAATATCTCTACCTAACATAAGATAAGATGGCTTTTTCTTAGTTGTACAATGTGGAGTATTTCTATAATCAAACAAAAATCTATACAAATTTTTGTTAATGTCTGTACTGTTATTATTAATTAATTCCTTTTTTAAAGCATTTTTTACTGTTCTGACAACATTTTCTGCAGCTCCATTAGAATATGGTGAATAGGGCGCAGTCGTAATTTGTTTAATACCATTAGCAGTCAAAAATGTCTTAAATTCTCCAGATGTAAATGAGGTACCATTATCCGAAACAATTAGTTTTGGCAAGCCAAATCTTGCAATTAAACTATGCAATGCTTGTATTGTAAATGTACTGGTCATTGTGCAAGTTGGAAATATCTCAATCCACTTTGAATGTGCATCTAACACAACAAGGAAAAATTTATTATGAAAAGGCCCAAAGTAATCTAAATGTACCGTTTCCCATGGTTCCTTTGGCCATTGCCACAAATGCAATTTTTCTTTTGGCGGATTATCCTTTATAATTTCACATTTCTCACAATTTCTAGCAATCTGTGTTATGTCCCCACTTAAACTAGGCCACCAAAAATACATTCTTGCCAATTCTTTCATTTTCTGAATTCCCATGTGTGACTTATGCAAATCTCGCAATAAACCATCCCTTAACACATATGGTATAACAACTTTGTGGTTCCACATAATTACCCCTTGACTCATTGTAAGTTCATTTCTAAATTTAAAATATTGTCTAAGCTCGTCATTGTCTCCACTAGTTGGCCATCCATGTTTAATATATTTAGTCAGTTTACGAAATTCGGTGTCCTTATTTGATTCTAACTTAATTTTCTCAAAATTAATTGGAGCACCTTCCTCCTCAAACATTTTAATATAATTTACACTACAATTATCCAGCAATTCAACCTCATCTCGAATCGGTATGCGTGATAGACAGTCTGCTACATTTTTCTCTGACTTTACATACTTGATCTCATAATTGTAATTACTCAAGATAACTGCCCACCTTAATAATCTATTTGCTGAATAAGCCGGTATACCTTTGTGAGGATTAAAAATATATACCAACGGTTTATGATCTGTAACTAACAAAAAATGTTGCCCGTATAAATACTGATTGAATTTACTTAATCCAAAAATTATACTTAACCCTTCCTTTTCGATTTGTGAGTAGCCTTGTTCTGACTTACTCAACGTACGTGAAGCGTACGCAATCGGTCTTTCGTCACCGTTTTCATCAACGTGCGATAATACTGCTCCTACCCCATAATTACTCGCGTCCGAAGTTAGTTGTAGTGGCAATTCTGGATTAAAATGAGCCAATACTTTTGCTGACATTAATATTTCCTTAATTTTATCAAATGCAATATCACACTCTTCCGTCCAAATCCACTTAATATTTTTCTGCAATAAATAATATAGTGGTTGCAATAAAGTAGATAAATTTGATACAAACTTTGAATAATAATTTATTAAACCTAAAAATGATTTTAACTGCGTAACAGTAGTAGGAATTGGCGCATCCTGAATAGCTTTAATTTTTTCCTTCGTGGTATGAATTCCATATTTATCAATTTTATACCCTAAATAAAATATTTCATTAACTAAAAATTTACACTTTTCCATTTTTACTTTCAATCCGGCCTCGTTTAATCTTTTTAATACCAATTTTAAACTTTGAATATGCTCCGACATATTTTTTTCACTTACTAATATATCATCCAAAAAACAAACACAATTATCTATTCCTGATAGTAAAGTTTCCATCACTTTTTGAAAATGAGCCGGCCCAGAATTTACACCAAATGGTAATCTAGTATACTGGAATAATCCTTTGTGAGTGGATATAGTAGTTAGACTTTTTGATTTATCATCCAGCAAAATTTGTTGATACGCTTGTGATAAGTCAATTTTTGAAAATATGCACCCCCCTTCTAATTTATTTAACAAATCGTCAATTTTAGGAACAGGATACCGTTCCACTTCTACAACAGGATTTATTGTTGTTTTAAAATCCCCACAAATTCTGACGCCTCCGTCTTTCTTTAGAATGGGCACAATAGGTGTCCCCCAATTACTGAAAACCACAGGCTCTAGTATTTTTATATTTACTAATCTCTCTATCTCTTGTTCAACTTTATTTCTTAATATTAAGGGAAGAGGCCTTGGGCGAAAAAACTTTGGTGTTACATTATCTGTTTTTAATTTTAAACTTATGTTCCCCTTATTAAATGTACCTAAACCTTCACTAAAAACTTCATGATATTCCTTCTGCAATTTTTCTATCTCCTTTTCGCTTACAAAATTTACTTCACTTCTCTCGTGAATTTCTAAATCAAAAATCTTTAAAAAATCTCTACCCACAATAGGTGGTCCTCCATTTTTAATTACAAATACCTGAATTATTGCTTCTTTATCATTATAATTAACCATCATATCCGCGAAACCCAACGGCTTTACAGAATTTCCGTTATAAACATATAAAACCTTATCAGTAGGTTTTAATTTCAGATTTCCAAATTCTTTAAAATATAATTCCTCAGAGATGGCTGAAATACATGAACCGGTATCAATCTGAAATTTTAACCTTCTGTTTTCAATCAATAACTCAGCCAGAATTGGCTTACCATCAGACGAAATGTTACAAACAAAATTATTATCTAAATAATTGTGATAAACTTTTTTGTCTTTACGACAATTTGAAGCAATGTGTCCCTTGTGGTTACATTTATAGCAAGTTGCATTACGAAATCTACAATTTTCCACTAAATGATTCGTGCGACCACAAGCGAAACATTGTTTTTCTTTTTTATTAACAAAATTATGCATAGGTGAGGCCTGCTTAAAATTATTTTGATGTACCTTCCGGAAATTTTGCGGATGTACGGCCATTTTGTTTGACATCATAAAAACTGGCTCTTTCTTCATCTGCATAATGGAGTCCTGGGACGTCACCATCTTGGTTGTGGCAAGTGTGACAGTTTCCTGGAAGCTAACTGTAACTTTTTCCTCCATTAATCGGTTCTGGATCGGACCTTCATCAAACCCTACAATAAAAATATCTCGAAGAACGTCTTGCATTTCCCCGCCGAATTCACACTTCGATGCTAGACTTCGCAATCTAGCTGACCATTGCCTGGGTGACTCTTCTTTTTTCTTTTTCGCCGTATAAAACTTCCATCGACTTGGAAATATACTCTGGGTTCCCTTGAAATGAGTATCCATAATTTCGATAACTTTTTCATACGGTTGTTTTTCGGGTGCCTCCGGAAATGACAGATTATACATTAATTTGTATGCTTCTTCATTTAATGCGTTTAGTAACATCGCCCTCTTCTTAATATCATTGGTAACTTCATTCGCAATAAAATAATTATCCATACGTGCCTTGAATATTCCCCATTCGTCTACACTTGGATTAAATTCTCGCATGTGCCCATGTGCACTGCTGGTAGATGGCTGAACTTCCGGCATTTTCCAACAAAATAATACTTCTTCTTAAATAACCAAAATACAACTTCTTCTTCAGCTCAAAATAATAACTTCTTCTAACTCAAAATAATACTTCTTCTCTAAATTTTCCGTAATCTTCGTCGCCAATATGTAATGATTCGTAATGAAACTACAGTAATACCTAGTTCGACTGTTTATTTCGATAAGTAATACACGAATGAATGTCCGCAAATGGACGGACAAGTATATACATAAAAACTAGTTTCGGAATCTCGCCGGCTTAGTACGTCACACAAAATACATACAGTATTGACCTCTATCATTTATCACATACACTACAGGTTCGTAATTTTACCCGGAGTTTTAGTTGAGTTCGTAATTTTACCCGGAGTTTTAGTTCGGTTCGTAATTTTACCCGGAGTTTTTAGTTGGGTTCGTAATTTTACCCGGACTTTTTAGTTGGGTTCGTATTTTTTACCCGGAGTTTTAGTTGGGTTCGTAATTTTACCCGGAGTTTTAGTTGGGTTCGTAATTTTACCCGGACTTTTTAGTTGGGTTCGTATTTTTTACCCGGACTTTTAGTTGGGTTCGTAATTTTACCCGGAGTTTTAGTTGGGTTCGAATTTTTTACCCGGAGTTTTAGTTGGGTTCGTATTTTTTACCCGGAGTTTTAGTTGGGTTCGTATTTTTACCCGGAGTTTTAGTTGTGTTGGTAATTTTACCCGGAGTTTTAGTTGGGTTCATATTTTTTACCCGGAGTTTTAGTTGGGTTCGTATTTTTACCCGGAGTTTTAGTTGGGTTCGTATTTTTACCCGGAGTTTTAGTTGGGTTCGTATTTTTTACCCGGACTTTTTAGTTGGGTTAGTATTTTTGCCCGGACTTTTAGTTGGGTTCGTATTTTTTACCCGGACTTTTAGTTGGGTTCGTAATTTTACCCGGAGTTTCACTTGGGTTCGTAATTTTACCCGGACTTTTAAGTTGGGTTCGTATTTTTACCCGGACTTTTTAGTTAGGTTCGTATTTTTTACCCGGACTTTTAGTTTGGTTCGTATTTTTACCCGGACTTTTTAGTTGGGTTCGTATTTTTTACCCGGACTTTTAGTTGGGTTCGTAATTTTACCCGGACTTTTAGTTGGGTTCGTAATTTTACCCGGACTTTTTAGTTGGGTTCGTATTTTTTACCCGGACTTTTAGTTGGGTTCGTAATTGTACCCGGAGTTTTAGTTGGGTTCGTAATTTTACCCGGAGTTTTACTTGGGTTCGTAATTTTACCCGGACTTTTTAGTTGTGTTCGTATTTTTTACCCGGAGTTTTAGTTGGGTTCGTATTTTTACCCGGAGTTTTAGTTGGGTTCGTATTTTTACCCGGAGTTTTAGTTGGGTTCGTATTTTTTACCCGGACTTTTTAGTTGGGTTAGTATTTTTGCCCGGAGTTTTAGTTGGGTCCGCATTTTTTTACCTGGAGTTTTAGTTGGGTTCTAAATGTTACCCGGACTTTTTTGTTTGGTTCGTATTTTTTACCCGGAGTTTTAGTTGGGTTCGTAATTTTACCCGGACTTTTTAGTTGGGTTCGTAATTTTACCCGGAGTTTTAGTTGGGTTCGTAATTTTACCCCGAGTTTTAGTTGGGTTCGTAATTTTACCCGCAGTTTTAGTTGGGTTCGTAATTTTACCCGGACTTTTAGTTGGGTTCGTAATTTTACCCGGAGTTTTTAGTTGGGTTCGTATTTTTTACCCGGACTTTTAGGTGGGTTCGTAATTTTACCCGGAGTTTTAGTTGGGTTCGTAATTTTACCCGGAGTTTTGTTGAGTTCGTAATTTTACCCGGAGTTTTAGTTGGGTTCGTAATTTTACCCGGACTTTTTATTTGGGTTCGTAATTTTACCCGGTCGTTTTAGTTGGGTTCGTAATTTTACCCGGAGTTTTAGTTGGGTTCGTAATTTTACCCGGAGTTTTAGTTGGGTTCGTAATTTTACCCGGAGTTTTAGTTGAGTCCGTAATTTTACCCGGAGTTTTAGTTGGGTTCGTAATTTTACCCGGACTTTTTAGTTGGGTTCGTAATTTTACCCGGACTTTTAGTTGGGTTCGTAATTTTACCCGGAGTTTTAGTTGGGTTCGTAATTTTACCCGGAGTTTCACTTGGGTTCGTAATTTTACCCGTACTTTTTATTTGGGTTCGTAATTTTACCCGGTCGTTTTAGTTGGGTTCGTAATTTTACCCGGAGTTTTAGTTGGGTTCGTAATTTTACCCGGAGTTTTAGTTGGGTTCGTAATTTTACCCGGAGTTTTAGTTGAGTCCGTAATTTTACCCGGAGTTTTAGTTGGGTTCGTATTTTTTACCCGGACTTTTAGTTGGGTTCGTAATTTTACCCGGACTTTTTAGTTGGGTTCGTATTTTTTACCCGGACTTTTAGTTGGGTTCGTAATTTTACCCGGAGTTTTAGTTGGGTTCGTAATTTTACCCGGAGTTGTACTTGGGTTCGTAATTTTACCCGGACTTTTTAGTTGGGTTCGTATTTTTTACCCGGAGTTTTAGTTGGGTTCGTAATTTTACCCGGACGTTTTAGTTGGGTTCGTATTTTTTACCCGGACTTTTAGTTGGGTTCGTAATTTTACCCGGAGTTTTAGTTGGGTTCGCATTTTTTACCCGGAGTTTTAATTGGGTTCGTATCTTTTACCCGGAGTTTTAGTTGGGTTCGTATTTTTACCCGGAGTTTTAGTTGTGTTGGTAATTTTACCCGGAGTTTTAGTTGGGTTCATATTTTTTACCGGACTTTTTAGTTGGGTTCGTATTTTTTACCCGGAGTTTTAGCTGGGTTCGTATTTTTTACCCGGAGTTTTAGTTGGGTTCGTATTTTTTACCCGGAGTTTTAGTTGGGTTCGTATTTATTACCCGGTGTTTTAGTTGTGTTGGTAATTTTACCCGGAGTTTTAGTTGGGTTCATATTTTTTACCGGACTTTTTAGTTGGGTTCGTATTTTTTACCCGGAGTTTTAGTTGGGTTCGTATTTTTTACCCGGAGTTTTAGTTGGGTTCGTATTTTTACCCGGAGTTTTAGTTGGGTTCGTATTTTTACCCGGAGTTTTAGTTGGGTTCGTATTTTTTAAGCGGACTTTTTAGTTGGGTTAGTATTTTTGCCCGGGGTTTTAGTTGGGTTCGTATTTTTACCCGGAGTTTTAGTTGGGTTCGTATTTTTACCCGGAGTTTTAGTTGGGTCCGTATTTTTTACCCGGAGTTTTATTTGGGTTCGTATTTTTACCCGGAGTTTTAGTTGGGTTCGTATTTTTACCCGGAGTTTTAGTTGGGTTTGTATTTTTTACCCGGACTTTTTAGTTGGGTTAGTATTTTTGCCCGGAGTTTTAGTTGGGTTTGTATTTTTTTACCCGGAGTTTTAGTTGGGTTCTAAATGTTACCCGGACTTTTTTGTTTGGTTCGTATTTTTTACCCGGAGTTTTAGTTGGGTTCGTAATTTTACCCGTAGTTTTAGTTGGGTTCGTAATTTTACCCGGACTTTTTAGTTGGGTTCGTATTTTTTACCCGGACTTTTAGTTGGGTTCGTAATTGTACCCGGAGTTTTAGTTGGGTTCGTAATTTTACCCGGAGTTTTACTTGGGTTCGTAATTTTACCCGGACTTTTTAGTTGTGTTCGTATTTTTTACCCGGAGTTTTAGTTGGGTTCGTATTTTTACCCGGAGTTTTAGTTGGGTTCGTATTTTTACCCGGAGTTTTAGTTGGGTTCGTATTTTTTACCCGGACTTTTTAGTTGGGTTAGTATTTTTGCCCGGAGTTTTAGTTGGGTCCGCATTTTTTTACCTGGAGTTTTAGTTGGGTTCTAAATGTTACCCGGACTTTTTTGTTTGGTTCGTATTTTTTACCCGGAGTTTTAGTTGGGTTCGTAATTTTACCCGGACTTTTTAGTTGGGTTCGTAATTTTACCCGGAGTTTTAGTTGGGTTCGTAATTTTACCCCGAGTTTTAGTTGGGTTCGTAATTTTACCCGCAGTTTTAGTTGGGTTCGTAATTTTACCCGGACTTTTAGTTGGGTTCGTAATTTTACCCGGAGTTTTTAGTTGGGTTCGTATTTTTTACCCGGACTTTTAGGTGGGTTCGTAATTTTACCCGGAGTTTTAGTTGGGTTCGTAATTTTACCCGGAGTTTTGTTGAGTTCGTAATTTTACCCGGAGTTTTAGTTGGGTTCGTAATTTTACCCGGACTTTTTATTTGGGTTCGTAATTTTACCCGGTCGTTTTAGTTGGGTTCGTAATTTTACCCGGAGTTTTAGTTGGGTTCGTAATTTTACCCGGAGTTTTAGTTGGGTTCGTAATTTTACCCGGAGTTTTAGTTGAGTCCGTAATTTTACCCGGAGTTTTAGTTGGGTTCGTAATTTTACCCGGACTTTTTAGTTGGGTTCGTAATTTTACCCGGACTTTTAGTTGGGTTCGTAATTTTACCCGGAGTTTTAGTTGGGTTCGTAATTTTACCCGGAGTTTCACTTGGGTTCGTAATTTTACCCGTACTTTTTATTTGGGTTCGTAATTTTACCCGGTCGTTTTAGTTGGGTTCGTAATTTTACCCGGAGTTTTAGTTGGGTTCGTAATTTTACCCGGAGTTTTAGTTGGGTTCGTAATTTTACCCGGAGTTTTAGTTGAGTCCGTAATTTTACCCGGAGTTTTAGTTGGGTTCGTATTTTTTACCCGGACTTTTAGTTGGGTTCGTAATTTTACCCGGACTTTTTAGTTGGGTTCGTATTTTTTACCCGGACTTTTAGTTGGGTTCGTAATTTTACCCGGAGTTTTAGTTGGGTTCGTAATTTTACCCGGAGTTGTACTTGGGTTCGTAATTTTACCCGGACTTTTTAGTTGGGTTCGTATTTTTTACCCGGAGTTTTAGTTGGGTTCGTAATTTTACCCGGACGTTTTAGTTGGGTTCGTATTTTTTACCCGGACTTTTAGTTGGGTTCGTAATTTTACCCGGAGTTTTAGTTGGGTTCGCATTTTTTACCCGGAGTTTTAATTGGGTTCGTATCTTTTACCCGGAGTTTTAGTTGGGTTCGTATTTTTACCCGGAGTTTTAGTTGTGTTGGTAATTTTACCCGGAGTTTTAGTTGGGTTCATATTTTTTACCGGACTTTTTAGTTGGGTTCGTATTTTTTACCCGGAGTTTTAGTTGGGTTCGTATTTTTTACCCGGAGTTTTAGTTGGGTTCGTATTTTTTACCCGGAGTTTTAGTTGGGTTCGTATTTTTACCCGGTGTTTTAGTTGTGTTGGTAATTTTACCCGGAGTTTTAGTTGGGTTCATATTTTTTACCGGACTTTTTAGTTGGGTTCGTATTTTTTACCCGGAGTTTTAGTTGGGTTCGTATTTTTTACCCGGAGTTTTAGTTGGGTTCGTATTTTTACCCGGAGTTTTAGTTGGGTTCGTATTTTTACCCGGAGTTTTAGTTGGGTTCGTATTTTTTAAGCGGACTTTTTAGTTGGGTTAGTATTTTTGCCCGGGGTTTTAGTTGGGTTCGTATTTTTACCCGGAGTTTTAGTTGGGTTCGTATTTTTACCCGGAGTTTTAGTTGGGTCCGTATTTTTTACCCGGAGTTTTATTTGGGTTCGTATTTTTACCCGGAGTTTTAGTTGGGTTCGTATTTTTACCCGGAGTTTTAGTTGGGTTCGTATTTTTTACCCGGACTTTTTAGTTGGGTTAGTATTTTTGCCCGGAGTTTTAGTTGGGTTTGTATTTTTTTACCCGGAGTTTTAGTTGGGTTCTAAATGTTACCCGGACTTTTTTGTTTGGTTCGTATTTTTTACCCGGAGTTTTAGTTGGGTTCGTAATTTTACCCAGACTTTTTAGTTGGGTTCGTAATTTTACCCGGAGTTTTAGTTGGGTTCGTAATTTTACCCCGAGTTTTAGTTGGGTTCGTAATTTTACCCGGAGTTTTAGTTGGGTTCGTAATTTTACCCGTAGTTTTAGTTGGGTTCGTAATTTTACCCGGACTTTTTAGTTGGGTTCGTATTTTTTACCCGGACTTTTAGTTGGGTTCGTAATTTTACCCGGAGTTTTAGTTGGGTTCGTAATTTTACCCGGAGTTTTAGTTGAGTTCGTAATTTTACCCGGAGTTTTAGTTGGGTTCGTAATTTTACCCGGACTTTTTATTTCGGTTCGTAATTCTACCCGGACTGTTTAGTTGGGTTCGTAATTTTACCCGGAGTTTTAGTTGGGTTCGTAATTTTACCCGGAGTTTTACTTGGGTTCGTAATTTTACCCGGACTTTTTAGTTGGGTTCGTATTTTTTACCCGGACTTTTAGTTGGGTTCGTAATTTTACCCGGACTTTTTAGTTGGGTTCGAATTTTTTACCCGGACTTTTAGTTGGGTTCGTAATTTTACCCGGAGTTTTAGTTGGGTTCGTAATTTTACCCGGAGTTTTAGTTGGGTTCGTAATTTTACCCGGAGTTTCACTTGGGTTCGTAATTTTACCCGGATTTTTTAGTTGGGTTCGTATTTTTTACCCGGACTTTTAGTTGGGTTCGTATTTTTTACCCGGACTTTTAGTTGGGTTCGTAATTTTACCCGGAGTTTTAGTTGGGATCGTAAATTTACCCGGACTTTTTAGTTGGGTTCGTATTTTTTACCCGGAGTTTTAGTTGGGTTCGTAATTTTACCCGGACGTTTTAGTTGGGTTCGTATTTTTTACCCGGACTTTTAGTTGGGTTCGTAATTTTACCAGGAGTTTTAGTTGGGTTCGTATTTTTTACCCGGAGTTTTAATTGGGTTCGTATCTTTTACCCGGAGTTTTAGTTGGGTTCGTATTTTTACCCGGAGTTTTAGTTGTGTTGGTAATTTTACCCGGAGTTTTAGTTGGGTTCATATTTTTTACCGGACTTTTTAGTTGGGTTCGTATTTTTTACCCGGAGTTTTAGTTGGGTTCGTATTTTTTACCCGGAGTTTTAGTTGGGTTCGTATTTTTACCCGGAGTTTTAGTTGGGTTCGTATTTTTACCCGGAGTTTTAGTTGGGTTCGTATTTTTTACCCGGACTTTTTAGTTGGGTTAGTATTTTTGCCCGGAGTTTTAGTTGGGTTCGTATTTTTTACCCGGAGTATTAGTTGGGTTCGTATTTTTTACCCGGAGTTTTAGTTGGGTTCGTATTTTTACCCGGAGTTTTAGTTGGGTTCGTATTTTTACCCGGAATTTTAGTTGGGTTCGTATTTTTTACCCGGAGTTTTAGTTGGGTTCGTATTTTTACCCGGAGTTTTAGTTGGGTTCGTATTTTTACCCGGAGTTTTAGTTGGGTTCGTATTTTTTACCCGGACTTTTTAGTTGGGTTAGTATTTTTGCCCGGAGTTTTAATTGGGTTCGTATTTTTTTACCCGGAGTTTTAGTTGGGTTCTAAATGTTACCCGGACTTTTTTGTTTGGTTCGTATTTTTTACCCGGAGTTTTAGTTGGGTTCGTAATTTTACCCGCACTTTTTAGTTGGGTTCGTAATTTTACCCGGAGTTTTAGTTGGGTTCGTAATTTTACCCGGAGTTTTAGTTGGGTTCGTAATTTTACCCGGAGTTTTAGTTGGGTTCGTAATTTTACCCGGAGTTTTACTTGGGTTCGTAATTTTACCCGGACATTTTAGTTGGGTTCGTATTTTTTACCCGGACTTTTAGTTGGGTTCGTAATTTTACCCGGAGTTTTAGTTGGGTTCGTAATTTTACCCGGAGTTTTAGTTGGGTTCGTAATTTTACCCGGAGTTTTACTTGGGTTCGTAATTTTACCCGGAGTTTTACTTGGGTTCGTAATTTTACCCGGAGTTTTAGTTGGGTTCGTAATTTTACCCGGAGTTTTAGTTGGGTTCGTAATTTTACCCGGACTTTTTAGTTGGGTTCGTATTTTTTACCCGGACTTTTAGTTGGGTTCGTAATTTTACCCGGAGTTTTAGTTGGGTTCGTATTTTTTACCCGGAGTTTTAGTTGGGTTCGTATTTTTTACCCGGAGTTTTAGTTGGGTTCGTATTTTTACCCGGAGTTTTAGTTGTGTTGGTAATTTTACCCGGAGTTTTAGTTGGGTTCATATTTTTTACCGGACTTTTTAGTTGGGTTCGTATTTTTTACCCGGAGTTTTAGTTGGGTTCGTATTTTTTACCCGGAGTTTTAGTTGGGTTCGTATTTTTACCCGGAGTTTTAGTTGGGTTCGTATTTTTACCCGGAGTTTTAGTTGGGTTCGTATTTTTTACCCGGACTTTTTAGTTGGGTTAGTATTTTTGCAAGGAGTTTTAGTTGGGTTCGTATTTTTACCCGGAGTTTTAGTTGGGTTCGTATTTTTACCCGGAGTTTTAGTTGGGTCCGTATTTTTTACCCGGAGTTTTAGTTGGGTTCGTATTTTTACCCGGAGTTTTAGTTCGGTTCGTATTTTTACCCGGAGTTTTAGTTGGGTTCGTATTTTTTACCCGGACTTTTTAGTTGGGTTAGTATTTTTGCCCGGAGTTTTAGTTGGGTTCGCATTTTTTTACCTGGAGTTTTAGTTGGGTTCTAAATGTTACCCGGACTTTTTTGTTTGGTTCGTATTTTTACCCGGAGTTTTAGTTGGGTTCGTAATTTTACCCGGACTTTTTAGTTGGGTTCGTAATTTTACCCGGAGTTTTAGTTGGGTTCGTAATTTTACCCCGAGTTTTAGTTGGGTTCGTAATTTTACCCGCAGTTTTAGTTGGGTTCGTAATTTTACCCGGACTTTTAGTTGGGTTCGTAATTTTACCCGGAGTTTTTAGTTGGGTTCGTATTTTTTACCCGGACTTTTAGGTGGGTTCGTAATTTTACCCGGAGTTTTAGTTGGGTTCGTAATTTTACCCGGAGTTTTGTTGAGTTCGTAATTTTACCCGGAGTTTTAGTTGGGTTCGTAATTTTACCCGGACTTTTTATTTGGGTTCGTAATTTTACCCGGTCTTTTTAGTTGGGTTCGTAATTTTACCCGGAGTTTTAGTTGGGTTCGTAATTTTACCCGGAGTTTTAGTTGGGTTCGTAATTTTACCCGGAGTTTTAGTTGAGTCCGTAATTTTACCCGGAGTTTTAGTTGGGTTCGTAATTTTACCCGGACTTTTATTTGGGTTCGTAATTTTACCCGGAGTTTTAGTTGGGTTCGTAATTTTACCCGGAGTTTCACTTGGGTTCGTAATTTTACCCGTACTTTTTAGTTGGGTTCGTATTTTTTACCCGGACTTTTAGTTGGGTTCGTAATTTTACCCGGACTTTTTAGTTGGGTTCGTATTTTTTACCCGGACTTTTAGTTGGGTTCGTAATTTTACCCGGAGTTTTAGTTGGGTTCGTAATTTTACCCGGAGTTTTAGTTGGGTTCGTATTTTTTACTCGGACTTTTAGTTGGGTTCGTAATTTAACCCGGACTTTTTAGTTGGGTTCGTATTTTTTATCCGGACTTTTAGTTGGGTTCGTAATTTTACCCGGAGTTTTAGTTGGGTTCGTAATTTTACCCGGAGTTTTACTTGGGTTCGTAAATTTACCCGGACTTTTTAGTTGGGTTCGTATTTTTTACCCGGAGTTTTAGTTGGGTTCGTAATTTTACCCGGACGTTTTAGTTGGGTTCGTATTTTTTACCCGGAATTTTAGTTGGGTTCGTAATTTTACCCGGAGTTTTAGTTGGGTTCGTATTTTTTATCCGGAGTATTAATTGGGTTCGTATCTTTTACCCGGAGTTTTAGTTGGGTTCGTATTTTTACCCGGAGTTTTAGTTGTGTTGGTAATTTTACCCGGAGTTTTAGTTGGGTTCATATTTTTTACCGGACTTTTTAGTTGGGTTCGTATTTTTTACACGGAGTTTTAGTTGGGTTCGTATTTTTTACCCGGAGTTTTAGTTGGGTTCGTATTTTTTACCCGGACTTTTTAGTTGGGTTAGTTTTTTTGCCCGGAGTTTTAGTTGGGTTCGTATTTTTACCCGGAGTTTTAGTTGGGTTCGTATTTTTACCCGGAGTTTTAGTTGGGCCCGTATTTTTTACCCGGAGTTTTAGTTGGGTTCGTATTTTTACCCGGAGTTTTAGTTCGGTTCGTATTTTTACCCGGAGTTTTAGTTGGGTTCGTATTTTTTACCCGGACTTTTTAGTTGGGTTAGTATTTTTGCCCGGAGTTTTAGTTGGGTTCGTATTTTTTTACCCGGAGTTTTAGTTGGGTTCTAAATGTTACCCGGACTTTTTTGTTTGGTTCGTATTTTCTACCCGCAGTTTTAGTTGGGTTCGTAATTTTACCCGGACTTTTTAGTTGGGTTCGTAATTTTACCCGGAGTTTTAGTTGGGTTCGTAATTTTACCCCGAGTTTTAGTTGGGTTCGTAATTTTACCCGGAGTTTTAGTTGGGTTCGTAATTTTACCCGGAGTTTTAGTTGGGTTCGTAATTTTACCCGGACTTTTTAGTTGGGTTCGTATTTTTACCCGGAGTTTTAGTTGGGTTCGTATTTTTACCCGGAGTTTTAGTTGGGTTCGTATTTTTTACCCGGACTTTTTAGTTGGGTTAGTATTTTTGCCCGGAGTTTTAGTTGGGTTCGTATTTTTACCCGGAGTTTTAGTTGGGTTCGTATTTTTACCCGGAGTTTTAGTTGGGTCCGTATTTTTTACCCGGAGTTTTAGTTGGGTTCGTATTTTTACCCGGAGTTTTAGTTGGGTTCGTATTTTTACCCGGAGTTTTAGTTGGGTTCGTATTTTTTAACCGGACTTTTTAGTTGGGTTAGTATTTTTGCCCGGAGTTTTAGTTGGGTTTGTATTTTTTTACCCGGAGTTTTAGTTGGGTTCTAAATGTTACCCGGACTTTTTTGTTTGGTTCGTATTTTTTACCCGGAGTTTTAGTTGGGTTCGTAATTTTACCCGGACTTTTTAGTTGGGTTCGTAATTTTACCCGGAGTTTTAGTTGGGTTCGTCATTTAACCCCGAGTTTTAGTTGGGTTCGTAATTTTACCCGGAGTTTTAGTTGGGTTCGTAATTTTACCCGGAGTTTTAGTTGGGTTCGTAATTTTACCCGGACTTTTTAGTTGGGTTCGTATTTTTTACCCGGAGTTTTAGTTGAGTTCGTAATTTTACCCGGACGTTTTAGTTGGGTTCGTATTTTTTACCCGGACTTTTAGTTGTGTTCGTAATTTTACCCGGAGTTTTAGTTGGGTTCGTATTTTTTACCCGGAGTTTTAATTGGGTTCGTATCTTTTACCCGGAGTTTTAGTTGGGTTCGTATTTTTACCCGGAGTTTTAGTTGTGTTGGTAATTTTACCCGGAGTTTTAGTTGGGTTCATATTTTTTACCGGACTTTTTAGTTGGGTTCGTATTTTTTACCCGGAGTTTTAGTTGGGTTCGTATTTTTTACCCGGAGTTTTAGTTGGGTTCGTATTTTTACCCGGAGTTTTAGTTGGGTTCGTATTTTTTACCCGGGGTTTTAGTTGGGTTCGTATTTTTACCCGGAGTTTTAGTTGGGTTCGTATTTTTACCCGGAGTTTTAGTTGGGTTCGTATTTTTACCCGGAGTTTTAGTTGGGTTCGTATTTCTTACCCGGACTTTTTAGTTGGGTTAGTATTTTTGCCCGGAGTTTTAGTTGGGTTCGTATTTTTTTACCCGGAGTTTTAGTTGGGTTCTAAATATTACCCGGAGTTTTAGTTGGGTTCGTAATTTTACCCGGAGTTTAAAGTTGGGTTCGTAATTTTACCCGGAGTCTTGAGTTACCCGGACTTTTTAGTTGGGTTCGTATTTTTTACCCGGACTTTTAGTTGAGTTCGTAATTTTACCCGGAGTTTTAGTTGGGTTCGTAATTTTACCCAGAGTTTTAGTTGGGTTCGTAATTTTACCCGGAGTTTTACTTGGGTTCGTAATTTTACCCGGAGTTTTAGTTGGGTTCGTAATTTTACCCGGAGTTTTAGTTGGGTTCGTAATTTTACCCGGACTTTTTGGTTGGGTTCGTATTTTTTACCCGGACTTTTAGTTGGGTTCGTAATTTTACCCGGAGTTTTAGTTGGGTTCGTAATTTTACTCGGAGTTTTAGTTGAGTTCGTAATTTTACCCGGAGTTTTAGTTGGGTTCGTAATTTTACCCGGACTTTTTTGTTGGGTTCGTAATTTTACCCGGACTTTTTAGTTGGGTTCGTATTTTTTACCCGGAGTTTTAGTTGGGTTCGTAATTTTACCCGGAGTTTTAGTTGGGTTCGTAATTTTACCCGGACTTTTTAGTTGGGTTCGTATTTTTTACCCGGACTTTTAGTTGGGTTCGTAATTTTACCCGGAGTTTTAGTTGGGTTCGTATTTTTTACCCGGAGTTTTAGTTGGGTTCGTATTTTTTACCCGGAGTTTTAGTTGGGTTCGTATTTTTACCCGGAGTTTTAGTTGTGTTGGTAATTTTACCCGGAGTTTTAGTTGGGTTCATATTTTTTACCGGACTTTTTAGTTGGGTTCGTATTTTTTACCCGGAGTTTTAGTTGGGTTCGTATTTTTTACCCGGAGTTTTAGTTGGGTTCGTATTTTTACCCGGAGTTTTAGTTGGGTTCGTATTTTTACCCGGAGTTTTAGTTGGGTTCGTATTTCTTACCCGGACTTTTTAGTTGGGTTAGTATTTTTGCCCGGAGTTTTAGTTGGGTTCGTATTTTTTTACCCGGAGTTTTAGTTGGGTTCTAAATATTACCCGGAGTTTTAGTTGGGTTCGTAATTCTACCCGGAGTTTAAAGTTGGGTTCGTAATTTTACCCGGAGTCTTGAGTTACCCGGACTTTTTAGTTGGGTTCGTATTTTTTACCCGGACTTTTAGTTGAGTTCGTAATTTTACCCGGAGTTTTAGTTGGGTTCGTAATTTTACCCAGAGTTTTAGTTGGGTTCGTAATTTTACCCGGAGTTTTACTTGGGTTCGTAATTTTACCCGGAGTTTTAGTTGGGTTCGTAATTTTACCCGGAGTTTTAGTTGGGTTCGTAATTTTACCCGGACTTTTTGGTTGGGTTCGTATTTTTTACCCGGACTTTTAGTTGGGTTCGTAATTTTACCCGGAGTTTTAGTTGGGTTCGTAATTTTACCCGGAGTTTTAGTTGAGTTCGTAATTTTACCCGGAGTTTTAGTTGGGTTCGTAATTTTACCCGGACTTTTTTGTTGGGTTCGTAATTTTACCCGGACTTTTTAGTTGGGTTCGTATCTTTTACCCGGAGTTTTAGTTGGGTTCGTAATTTTACCCGGACTTTTAGTTGGGTTCGTAATTTTACCCGGAGTTTTAGTTGGGTTCGTATTTTTTACCCGGAGTTTTAGTTGGGTTCGTATTTTTTACCCGGAGTTTTAGTTGGGTTCGTATTTTTACCCGGAGTTTTAGTTGTGTTGGTAATTTTACCCGGAGTTTTAGTTGGGTTCATATTTTTTACCGGACTTTTTAGTTGGGTTCGTATTTTTTACCCGGAGTTTTAGTTGGGTTCGTATTTTTTACCCGGAGTTTTAGTTGGGTTCGTATTTTTACCCGGAGTTTTAGTTGGGTTCGTATTTTTACCCGGAGTTTTAGTTGGGTTCGTATTTTTTACCCGGACTTTTTAGTTGGGTTAGTATTTTTGCCCGGAGTTTTAGTTGGGTTCGTATTTTTACCCGGAGTTTTAGTTGGGTTCGTATTTTTACCCGGAGTTTTAGTTGGGTCCGTATTTTTTACCCGGAGTTTTATTTGGGTTCGTATTTTTACCCGGAGTTTTAGTTGGGTTCGTATTTTTACCCGGAGTTTTAGTTGGGTTCGTATTTTTTACCCGGACTTTTTAGTTGGGTTAGTATTTTTGCCCGGAGTTTTAGTTGGGTTTGTATTTTTTTACTCGGAGTTTTAGTTGGGTTCTAAATGTTACCCGGACTTTTTTGTTTGGTTCGTATTTTTTACCCGGAGTTTTAGTTGGGTTCGTAATTTTACCCGGACTTTTTAGTTGGGTTCGTAATTTTACCCGTAGTTTTAGTTGGGTTCGTAATTTTACCCCGAGTTTTAGTTGGGTTCGTAAATTTACCCGGAGTTTTAGTTGGGTTCGTAATTTTACCCGGAGTTTTAGTTGGGTTCGTAATTTTACCCGGACTTTTTAGTTGGGTTCGTATTTTTTACCCGGGCTTTTAGTTGGGTTCGTAATTTTACCCGGAGTTTTAGTTGGGTTCGTAATTTTATCCGGAGTTTTAGTTGGGTTCGTAATTTTACCCGGAGTTTTACTTGGGTTCGTAATTTTACCCGGACTTTTTAGTTGGGTTCGTATTTTTTACCCGGACTTTTAGTTGGGTTCGTAATTTTACCCGGAGTTTTAGTTGGGTTCGTAATTTTACCCGGAGTTTAAAGTTGGGTTCGTAATTTTACCCGGAGTCTTGAGTTACCCGGACTTTTTAGTTGGGTTCATATTTTTTACCCGGACTTTTAGTTGGGTTCGTAATTTTACCCGGAGTTTTAGTTGGGTTCGTAATTTTACCCAGAGTTTTAGTTGGGTTCGTAATTTTACCCGGAGTTTTACTTGGGTTCGTAATTTTACCCGGAGTTTTACTTGGGTTCGTAATTTTACCCGGAGTTTTAGTTGGGTTCGTAATTTTACCCGGAGTTTTAGTTGGGTTCGTAATTTTACCAGGACTTTTTGGTTGGGTTCGTATCTTTTACCCGGAGTTTTAGTTGGGTTCGTATTTTTACCCGGAGTTTTAGTTGTGTTGGTAATTTTACCCGGAGTTTTAGTTGGGTTCATATTTTTTACCGGACTTTTTAGTTGGGTTCGTATTTTTTACCCGGAGTTTTAGTTGGGTTCGTATTTTTTACCCGGAGTTTTAGTTGGGTTCGTATTTTTACCGGGAGTTTTAGTTGGGTTCGTATTTTTACCCGGAGTTTTAGTTGGGTTCGTATTTTTTACCCGGACTTTTTAGTTGGGTTAGTATTTTTGCAAGGAGTTTTAGTTGGGTTCGTATTTTTACCCGGAGTTTTAGTTGGGTCCGTATTTTTTACCCGGAGTTTTATTTGGGTTCGTATTTTTACCCGGAGTTTTAGTTGGGTTCGTATTTTTACCCGGAGTTTTAGTTGGGTTCGTATTTTTTACCCGGACTTTTTAGTTGGGTTAGTATTTTTGCCCGGAGTTGTAGTTGGGTTTGTATTTTTTTACCCGGAGTTTTAGTTGGGTTCTAAATGTTACCCGGACTTTTTTGTTTGGTTCGTATTTTTTACCCGGAGTTTTAGTTGGGTTCGTAATTTTACCCAGACTTTTTAGTAGGGTTCGTAATTTTACCCGGAGTTTTAGTTGGGTTCGTAATTTTACCCCGAGTTTTAGTTGGGTTCGTAATTTTACCCGGAGTTTTAGTTGGGTTCGTAATTTTACCCGAAGTTTTAGTTGGGTTCGTAATTTTACCCGGACTTTTTAGTTGGGTTCGTATTTTTTACCCGGACTTTTAGTTGGGTTCGTAATTTTACCCGGAGTTTTAGTTGAGTTCGTAATTTTACCCGGAGTTTTAGTTGGGTTCGTAATTTTACCCGGACTTTTTATTTGGGTTCGTAATTCTACCCGGACTGTTTAGTTGGGTTCGTAATTTTATCCGGAGTTTTAGTTGGGTTCGTAATTTTACCCGGAGTTTTACTTGGGTTCGTAATTTTACCCGGACTTTTTAGTTGGGTTCGTATTTTTTACCCGGACTTTTAGTTGGGTTCGTAATTTTACCCGGACTTTTTAGTTGGGTTCGAATTTTTTACCCGGACTTTTAGTTGGGTTCGTAATTTTACCCGGAGTTTTAGTTGGGTTCGTAATTTTACCCGGAGTTTTAGTTGGGTTCGTAATTTTACCCGGAGTTTCACTTGGGTTCGTAATTTTACCCGGATTTTTTAGTTGGGTTCGTATTTTTTACCCGGACTTTTAGTTGGGTTCGTATTTTTTACCCGGACTTTTAGTTGGGTTCGTAATTTTACCCGGAGTTTTAGTTGGGTTCGTAAATTTACCCGGACTTTTTAGTTGGGTTCGTATTTTTTACCCGGAGTTTTAGTTGGGTTCGTAATTTTACCCGGACGTTTTAGTTGGGTTCGTATTTTTTACCCGGACTTTTAGTTGGGTTCGTAATTTTACCAGGAGTTTTAGTTGGGTTCGTATTTTTTACCCGGAGTTTTAATTGGGTTCGTATCTTTTACCCGGAGTTTTAGTTGGGTTCGTATTTTTACCCGGAGTTTTAGTTGTGTTGGTAATTTTACCCGGAGTTTTAGTTGGGTTCATATTTTTTACCGGACTTTTTAGTTGGGTTCGTATTTTTTACCCGGAGTTTTAGTTGGGTTCGTATTTTTTACCCGGAGTTTTAGTTGGGTTCGTATTTTTACCCGGAGTTTTAGTTGGGTTCGTATTTTTACCCGGAGTTTTAGTTGGGTTCGTATTTTTTACCCGGACTTTTGAGTTGGGTTAGTATTTTTGCCCGGAGTTTTAGTTGGGTTCGTATTTTTTACCCGGAGTTTTAGTTGGGTTCGTATTTTTTACCCGGAGTTTTAGTTGAGTTCGTATTTTTACCCGGAGTTTTAGTTGGGTTCGTATTTTTATCCGGAATTTTAGTTGGGTTCGTATTTTTTACCCGGAGTTTTAGTTGGGTTCGTATTTTTACCCGGAGTTTTAGTTGGGTTCGTATTTTTACCCGGAGTTTTAGTTGGGTTCGTATTTTTTACCCGGACTTTTTAGTTGGGTTAGTATTTTTGCCCGGAGTTTTAGTTGGGTTCGTATTTTTTTACCCGGAGTTTTAGTTGGGTTCTAAATGTTACCCGGACTTTTTTGTTTGGTTCGTATTTTTTACCCGGAGTTTTAGTTGGGTTCGTAATTTTACCCGCACTTTTTAGTTGGGTTCGTAATTTTACCCGGAGTTTTAGTTGGGTTCGTAATTTTACCCGGAGTTTTAGTTGGGTTCGTAATTTTACCCGGAGTTTTAGTTGGGTTCGTAATTTTACCCGGAGTTTTACTTGGGTTCGTAATTTTACCCGGACATTTTAGTTGGGTTCGTATTTTTTACCCGGACTTTTAGTTGGGTTCGTAATTTTACCCGGAGTTTTAGTTGGGTTCGTAATTTTACCCGGAGTTTTAGTTGGGTTCGTAATTTTACCCGGAGTTTTACTTGGGTTCGTAATTCTACCCGGAGTTTTACTTGGGTTCGTAATTTTACCCGGAGTTTTAGTTGGGTTAGTAATTTTACCCGGAGTTTTAGTTGGGTTCGTAATTTTACCCGGACTTTTTAGTTGGGTTCGTATTTTTTACCCGGACTTTTAGTTGGGTTCGTAATTTTACCCGGAGTTTTAGTTGGGTTCGTATTTTTTACCCGGAGTTTTAGTTGGGTTCGTATTTTTTACCCGGAGTTTTAGTTGGGTTCGTATTTTTACCCGGAGTTTTAGTTGTGTTGGTAATTTTACCCGGAGTTTTAGTTGGGTTCATATTTTTTACCGGACTTTTTAGTTGGGTTCGTATTTTTTACCCGGAGTTTCAGTTGGGTTCGTATTTTTTACCCGGAGTTTTAGTTGGGTTCGTATTTTTACCCGGAGTTTTAGTTGGGTTCGTATTTTTACCCGGAGTTTTAGTTGGGTTCGTATTTTTTACCCGGACTTTTTAGTTGGGTTAGTATTTTTGCAAGGAGTTTTAGTTGGGTTCGTATTTTTACCCGGAGTTTTAGTTGGGTTCGTATTTTTACCCGGAGTTTTAGTTGGGTCCGTATTTTTTACCCGGAGTTTTAGTTGGGTTCGTATTTTTACCCGGAGTTTTAGTTCGGTTCGTATTTTTACCCGGAGTTTTAGTTGGGTTCGTATTTTTTACCCGGACTTTTTAGTTGGGTTAGTATTTTTTCCCGGAGTTTTAGTTGGGTTCGCATTTTTTTACCTGGAGTTTTAGTTGGGTTCTAAATGTTACCCGGACTTTTTTGTTTGGTTCGTATTTTTTACCCGGAGTTTTAGTTGGGTTCGTAATTTTACCCGGACTTTTTAGTTGGGTTCGTAATTTTACCCGGAGTTTTAGTTGGGTTCGTAATTTTACCCCGAGTTTTAGTTGGGTTCGTAATTTTACCCGCAGTTTTAGTTGGGTTCGTAATTTTACCCGGACTTTTAGTTGGGTTCGTAATTTTACCCGGAGTTTTTAGTTGGGTTCGTATTTTTTACCCGGACTTTTAGGTGGGTTCGTAATTTTACCCGGAGTTTTAGTTGGGTTCGTAATTTTACCCGGAGTTTTGTTGAGTTCGTAATTTTACCCGGAGTTTTAGTTGGGTTCGTAATTTTACCCGGACTTTTTATTTGGGTTCGTAATTTTACCCGGTCTTTTTAGTTGGGTTCGTAATTTTACCCGGACTTTTAGTTGGGTTCGTAATTTTACCAGGAGTTTTAGTTGGGTTCTAAATGTTACCCGGACTTTTTTGTTTGGTTCGTATTTTTTACCCGGAGTTTTAGTTGGGTTCGTAATTTTACCCAGACTTTTTAGTAGGGTTCGTAATTTTACCCGGAGTTTTAGTTGGGTTCGTAATTTTACCCCGAGTTTTAGTTGGGTTCGTAATTTTACCCGGAGTTTTAGTTGGGTTCGTAATTTTACCCGAAGTTTTAGTTGGGTTCGTAATTTTACCCGGACTTTTTAGTTGGGTTCGTATTTTTTACCCGGACTTTTAGTTGGGTTCGTAATTTTACCCGGAGTTTTAGTTGGGTTCGTAATTTTACCCTGAGTTTTAGTTGAGTTCGTAATTTTACCCGGAGTTTTAGTTGGGTTCGTAATTTTACCCGGACTTTTTATTTGGGTTCGTAATTCTACCCGGACTGTTTAGTTGGGTTCGTAATTTTATCCGGAGTTTTAGTTGGGTTCGTAATTTTACCCGGAGTTTTACTTGGGTTCGTAATTTTACCCGGACTTTTTAGTTGGGTTCGTATTTTTTACCCGGACTTTTAGTTGGGTTCGTAATTTTACCCGGACTTTTTAGTTGGGTTCGAATTTTTTACCCGGACTTTTAGTTGGGTTCGTAATTTTACCCGGAGTTTTAGTTGGGTTCGTAATTTTACCCGGAGTTTTAGTTGGGTTCGTAATTTTACCCGGAGTTTCACTTGGGTTCGTAATTTTACCCGGATTTTTTAGTTGGGTTCGTATTTTTTACCCGGACTTTTAGTTGGGTTCGTATTTTTTACCCGGACTTTTAGTTGGGTTCGTAATTTTACCCGGAGTTTTAGTTGGGTTCGTAAATTTACCCGGACTTTTTAGTTGGGTTCGTATTTTTTACCCGGAGTTTTAGTTGGGTTCGTAATTTTACCCGGACGTTTTAGTTGGGTTCGTATTTTTTACCCGGACTTTTAGTTGGGTTCGTAATTTTACCAGGAGTTTTAGTTGGGTTCGTATTTTTTACCCGGAGTTTTAATTGGGTTCGTATCTTTTACCCGGAGTTTTAGTTGGGTTCGTAATTTTACCCGGAGTTTTAGTTGGGTTCGTAATTTTACCCGGAGTTTTAGTTGGGTTCGTAATTTTACCCGGAGTTTTACTTGGGTTCGTAATTTTACCCGGACATTTTAGTTGGGTTCGTATTTTTTACCCGGACTTTTAGTTGGGTTCGTAATTTTACCCGGAGTTTTAGTTGGGTTCGTAATTTTACCCGGAGTTTTAGTTGGGTTCGTAATTTTACCCGGAGTTTTACTTGGGTTCGTAATTCTACCCGGAGTTTTACTTGGGTTCGTAATTTTACCCGGAGTTTTAGTTGGGTTCGTAATTTTACCCGGAGTTTTAGTTGGGTTCGTAATTTTACCCGGACTTTTTAGTTGGGTTCGTATTTTTTACCCGGACTTTTAGTTGGGTTCGTAATTTTACCCGGAGTTTTAGTTGGGTTCGTATTTTTTACCCGGAGTTTTAGTTGGGGTTCGTATTTTTTACCCGGAGTTTTAGTTGGGTTCGTATTTTTACCCGGAGTTTTAGTTGTGTTGGTAATTTTACCCGGAGTTTTAGTTGGGTTCATATTTTTTACCGGACTTTTTAGTTGGGTTCGTATTTTTTACCCGGAGTTTCAGTTGGGTTCGTATTTTTTACCCGGAGTTTTAGTTGGGTTCGTATTTTTACCCGGAGTTTTAGTTGGGTTCGTATTTTTACCCGGAGTTTTAGTTGGGTTCGTATTTTTTACCCGGACTTTTTAGTTGGGTTAGTATTTTTGCAAGGAGTTTTAGTTGGGTTCGTATTTTTACCCGGAGTTTTAGTTGGGTTCGTATTTTTACCCGGAGTTTTAGTTGGGTCCGTATTTTTTACCCGGAGTTTTAGTTGGGTTCGTATTTTTACCCGGAGTTTAGTTCGGTTCGTATTTTTACCCGGAGTTTTAGTTGGGTTCGTATTTTTTACCCGGACTTTTTAGTTGGGTTAGTATTTTGCCCGGAGTTTTAGTTGGGTTCGCATTTTTTTACCTGGAGTTTTAGTTGGGTTCTAAATGTTACCCGGACTTTTTTGTGTGGTTCGTTGTTTTACCCGGAGTTTTAGTTGGGGTTCGTATTGTTACCCGGACTTTTTGTTGGGTTCGTAATTTTACCCGGAGTTTTAGTTGGGTTCGTAATTTTACCCCGAGTTTTAGTTGGGTTCGTAATTTTACCCGCAGTTTTAGTTGGGTTCGTAATTTTACCCGGACTTTTAGTTGGGTTCGTAATTTTACCCGGAGTTTTTAGTTGGGTTCGTATTTTTTACCCGGACTTTTAAGGTGGGTTCGTAATTTTACCCGGAGTTTTAATGTGGGGTTCGTTATTTTACCCGGAGTTTGTTGAGTTCGTAATTTTAACCCGGAGTTTTAGTTGGGTTCGTAATTTTACCCGGACTTTTTATTTGGGTTCGTAATTTTACCCGGTCTTTTTAGTTGGGTCGTAATTTTACCCGGACTTTTAGTTGGGTTCGTAATTTTACCAGGAGTTTTAGTTGGGTTCTAAATGTTACCCGGACTTTTTTGTTTGGTTCGTATTTTTTACCCGGAGTTTTAGTTGGGTTCGTAATTTTACCCAGACTTTTTAGTAGGGTTCGTAATTTTACCCGGAGTTTTAGTTGGGTTCGTAATTTTACCCCGAGTTTTAGTTGGGTTCGTAATTTTACCCGGAGTTTTAGTTGGGTTCGTAATTTTACCCGAAGTTTTAGTTGGGTTCGTAATTTTACCCGGACTTTTTAGTTGGGTTCGTATTTTTTACCCGGACTTTTAGTTGGGTTCGTAATTTTACCCGGAGTTTTAGTTGGGTTCGTAATTTTACCCTGAGTTTTAGTTGAGTTCGTAATTTTACCCGGAGTTTTAGTTGGGTTCGTAATTTTACCCGGACTTTTTATTTGGGTTCGTAATTCTACCCGGACTGTTTAGTTGGGTTCGTAATTTTATCCGGAGTTTTAGTTGGGTTCGTAATTTTACCCGGAGTTTTACTTGGGTTCCTAATTTTACCCGGACTTTTTAGTTGGGTTCGTATTTTTTACCCGGACTTTTAGTTGGGTTCGTAATTTTACCCGGACTTTTTAGTTGGGTTCGAATTTTTTACCCGGACTTTTAGTTGGGTTCGTAATTTTACCCGGAGTTTTAGTTGGGTTCGTAATTTTACCCGGAGTTTTAGTTGGGTTCGTAATTTTACCCGGAGTTTCACTTGGGTTCGTAATTTTACCCGGATTTTTTAGTTGGGTTCGTATTTTTTACCCGGACTTTTAGTTGGGTTCGTATTTTTTACCCGGACTTTTAGTTGGGTTCGTAATTTTACCCGGAGTTTTAGTTGGGTTCGTAAATTTACCCGGACTTTTTAGTTGGGTTCGTATTTTTTACCCGGAGTTTTAGTTGGGTTCGTAATTTTACCCGGACGTTTTAGTTGGGTTCGTATTTTTTACCCGGACTTTTAGTTGGGTTCGTAATTTTACCAGGAGTTTTAGTTGGGTTCGTATTTTTTACCCGGAGTTTTAATTGGGTTCGTATCTTTTACCCGGAGTTTTAGTTGGGTTCGTATTTTTACCCGGAGTTTTAGTTGTGTTGGTAATTTTACCCGGAGTTTTAGTTGGGTTCATATTTTTTACCGGACTTTTTAGTTGGGTTCGTATTTTTTACCCGGAGTTTTAGTTGGGTTCGTATTTTTTACCCGGAGTTTTAGTTGGGTTCGTATTTTTACCCGGAGTTTTAGTTGGGTTCGTATTTTTACCCGGAGTTTTAGTTGGGTTCGTATTTTTTACCCGGACTTTTGAGTTGGGTTAGTATTTTTGCCCGGAGTTTTAGTTGGGTTCGTATTTTTTACCCGGAGTTTTAGTTGGGTTCGTATTTTTTACCCGGAGTTTTAGTTGAGTTCGTATTTTTACCCGGAGTTTTAGTTGGGTTCGTATTTTTATCCGGAATTTTAGTTGGGTTCGTATTTTTTACCCGGAGTTTTAGTTGGGTTCGTATTTTTACCCGGAGTTTTAGTTGGGTTCGTATTTTTACCCGGAGTTTTAGTTGGGTTCGTATTTTTTACCCGGACTTTTTAGTTGGGTTAGTATTTTTGCCCGGAGTTTTAGTTGGGTTCGTATTTTTTTACCCGGAGTTTTAGTTGGGTTCTAAATGTTACCCGGACTTTTTTGTTTGGTTCGTATTTTTTACCCGGAGTTTTAGTTGGGTTCGTAATTTTACCCGCACTTTTTAGTTGGGTTCGTAATTTTACCCGGAGTTTTAGTTGGGTTCGTAATTTTACCCGGAGTTTTAGTTGGGTTCGTAATTTTACCCGGAGTTTTAGTTGGGTTCGTAATTTTACCCGGAGTTTTACTTGGGTTCGTAATTTTACCCGGACATTTTAGTTGGGTTCGTATTTTTTACCCGGACTTTTAGTTGGGTTCGTAATTTTACCCGGAGTTTTAGTTGGGTTCGTAATTTTACCCGGAGTTTTAGTTGGGTTCGTAATTTTACCCGGAGTTTTACTTGGGTTCGTAATTCTACCCGGAGTTTTACTTGGGTTCGTAATTTTACCCGGAGTTTTAGTTGGGTTCGTAATTTTACCCGGAGTTTTAGTTGGGTTCGTAATTTTACCCGGACTTTTTAGTTGGGTTCGTATTTTTTACCCGGACTTTTAGTTGGGTTCGTAATTTTACCCGGAGTTTTAGTTGGGTTCGTATTTTTTACCCGGAGTTTTAGTTGGGTTCGTATTTTTTACCCGGAGTTTTAGTTGGGTTCGTATTTTTACCCGGAGTTTTAGTTGTGTTGGTAATTTTACCCGGAGTTTTAGTTGGGTTCATATTTTTTACCGGACTTTTTAGTTGGGTTCGTATTTTTTACCCGGAGTTTCAGTTGGGTTCGTATTTTTTACCCGGAGTTTTAGTTGGGTTCGTATTTTTACCCGGAGTTTTAGTTGGGTTCGTATTTTTACCCGGAGTTTTAGTTGGGTTCGTATTTTTTACCCGGACTTTTTAGTTGGGTTAGTATTTTTGCAAGGAGTTTTAGTTGGGTTCGTATTTTTACCCGGAGTTTTAGTTGGGTTCGTATTTTTACCCGGAGTTTTAGTTGGGTCCGTATTTTTTACCCGGAGTTTTAGTTGGGTTCGTATTTTTACCCGGAGTTTTAGTTCGGTTCGTATTTTTACCCGGAGTTTTAGTTGGGTTCGTATTTTTTACCCGGACTTTTTAGTTGGGTTAGTATTTTTGCCCGGAGTTTTAGTTGGGTTCGCATTTTTTTACCTGGAGTTTTAGTTGGGTTCTAAATGTTACCCGGACTTTTTTGTTTGGTTCGTATTTTTTACCCGGAGTTTTAGTTGGGTTCGTAATTTTACCCGGACTTTTTAGTTGGGTTCGTAATTTTACCCGGAGTTTTAGTTGGGTTCGTAATTTTACCCCGAGTTTTAGTTGGGTTCGTAATTTTACCCGCAGTTTTAGTTGGGTTCGTAATTTTACCCGGACTTTTAGTTGGGTTCGTAATTTTACCCGGAGTTTTTAGTTGGGTTCGTATTTTTTACCCGGACTTTTAGGTGGGTTCGTAATTTTACCCGGAGTTTTAGTTGGGTTCGTAATTTTACCCGGAGTTTTGTTGAGTTCGTAATTTTACCCGGAGTTTTAGTTGGGTTCGTAATTTTACCCGGACTTTTTATTTGGGTTCGTAATTTTACCCGGTCTTTTTAGTTGGGTTCGTAATTTTACCCGGACTTTTAGTTGGGTTCGTAATTTTACCAGGAGTTTTAGTTGGGTTCGTATTTTTTACCCGGAGTTTTAATTGGGTTCGTATCTTTTACCCGGAGTTTTAGTTGGGTTCGTATTTTTACCCGGAGTTTTAGTTGTGTTGGTAATTTTACCCGGAGTTTTAGTTGGGTTCATATTTTTTACCGGACTTTTTAGTTGGGTTCGTATTTTTTACCCGGAGTTTTAGTTGGGTTCGTATTTTTTACCCGGAGTTTTAGTTGGGTTCGTATTTTTACCCGGAGTTTTAGTTGGGTTCGTATTTTTACCCGGAGTTTTAGTTGGGTTCGTATTTTTTACCCGGACTTTTGAGTTGGGTTAGTATTTTTGCCCGGAGTTTTAGTTGGGTTCGTATTTTTTACCCGGAGTTTTAGTTGGGTTCGTATTTTTTACCCGGAGTTTTAGTTGGGTTCGTATTTTTACCCGGAGTTTTAGTTGGGTTCGTATTTTTATCCGGAATTTTAGTTGGGTTCGTATTTTTTACCCGGAGTTTTAGTTGGGTTCGTATTTTTACCCGGAGTTTTAGTTGGGTTCGTATTTTTACCCGGAGTTTTAGTTGGGTTCGTATTTTTTACCCGGACTTTTTAGTTGGGTTAGTATTTTTGCCCGGAGTTTTAGTTGGGTTCGTATTTTTTTACCCGGAGTTTTAGTTGGGTTCTAAATGTTACCCGGACTTTTTTGTTTGGTTCGTATTTTTTACCCGGAGTTTTAGTTGGGTTCGTAATTTTACCCGCACTTTTTAGTTGGGTTCGTAATTTTACCCGGAGTTTTAGTTGGGTTCGTAATTTTACCCGGAGTTTTAGTTGGGTTCGTAATTTTACCCGGAGCTTTAGTTGGGTTCGTAATTTTACCCGGAGTTTTACTTGGGTTCGTAATTTTACCCGGACATTTTAGTTGGGTTCGTATTTTTTACCCGGACTTTTAGTTGGGTTCGTAATTTTACCCGGAGTTTTAGTTGGGTTCGTAATTTTACCCGGAGTTTTAGTTGGGTTCGTAATTTTACCCGGAGTTTTACTTGGGTCCGTAATTCTACCCGGAGTTTTACTTGGGTTCGTAATTTTACCCGGAGTTTTAGTTGGGTTCGTAATTTTACCCGGAGTTTTAGTTGGGTTCGTAATTTTACCCGGACTTTTTAGTTGGGTTCGTATTTTTTACCCGGACTTTTAGTTGGGTTCGTAATTTTACCCGGAGTTTTAGTTGGGTTCGTATTTTTTACCCGGAGTTTTAGTTGGGTTCGTATTTTTTACCCGGAGTTTTAGTTGGGTTCGTATTTTTACCCGGAGTTTTAGTTGTGTTGGTAATTTTACCCGGAGTTTTAGTTGGGTTCATATTTTTTACCGGACTTTTTAGTTGGGTTCGTATTTTTTACCCGGAGTTTCAGTTGGGTTCGTATTTTTTACCCGGAGTTTTAGTTGGGTTCGTATTTTTACCCGGAGTTTTAGTTGGGTTCGTATTTTTACCCGGAGTTTTAGTTGGGTTCGTATTTTTTACCCGGACTTTTTAGTTGGGTTAGTATTTTTGCAAGGAGTTTTAGTTGGGTTCGTATTTTTACACGGAGTTTTAGTTGGGTTCGTATTTTTACCCGGAGTTTTAGTTGGGTCCGTATTTTTTACCCGGAGTTTTAGTTGGGTTCGTATTTTTACCCGGAGTTTTAGTTCGGTTCGTATTTTTACCCGGAGTTTTAGTTGGGTTCGTATTTTTTACCCGGACTTTTTAGTTGGGTTAGTATTTTTGCCGGGAGTTTTAGTTGGGTTCGCATTTTTTTACCTGGAGTTTTAGTTGGGTTCTAAATGTTACCCGGACTTTTTTGTTTGGTTCGTATTTTTTACCCGGAGTTTTAGTTGGGTTCGTAATTTTACCCGGACTTTTTAGTTGGGTTCGTAATTTTACCCGGAGTTTTAGTTGGGTTCGTAATTTTACCCCGAGTTTTAGTTGGGTTCGTAATTTTACCCGCAGTTTTAGTTGGGTTCGTAATTTTACCCGGACTTTTAGTTGGGTTCGTAATTTTACCCGGAGTTTTTAGTTGGGTTCGTATTTTTTACCCGGACTTTTAGGTGGGTTCGTAATTTTACCCGGAGTTTTAGTTGGGTTCGTAATTTTACCCGGAGTTTTGTTGAGTTCGTAATTTTACCCGGAGTTTTAGTTGGGTTCGTAATTTTACCCGGACTTTTTATTTGGGTTCGTAATTTTACCCGGTCTTTTTAGTTGGGTTCGTAATTTTACCCGGAGTTTTAGTTGGGTTCGTAATTTTACCCGGAGTTTTAGTTGGGTTCGTAATTTTACCCGGAGTTTTAGTTGAGTCCGTAATTTTACCCGGAGTTTTAGTTGGGTTCGTAATTTTACCCGGACTTTTATTTGGGTTCGTAATTTTACCCGGAGTTTTAGTTGGGTTCGTAATTTTACCCGGAGTTTCACTTGGGTTCGTAATTTTACCCGTACTTTTTAGTTGGGTTCGTATTTTTTACCCGGACTTTTAGTTGGGTTCGTAATTTTACCCGGACTTTTTAGTTGGGTTCGTATTTTTTACCCGGACTTTTAGTTGGGTTCGTAATTTTACCCGGAGTTTTAGTTGGGTTCGTAATTTTACCCGGAGTTTTAGTTGGGTTCGTATTTTTTACTCGGACTTTTAGTTGGGTTCGTAATTTAACCCGGACTTTTTAGTTGGGTTCGTATTTTTTATCCGGACTTTTAGTTGGGTTCGTAATTTTACCCGGAGTTTTAGTTGGGTTCGTAATTTTACCCGGAGTTTTACTTGGGTTCGTAAATTTACCCGGACTTTTTAGTTGGGTTCGTATTTTTTACCCGGAGTTTTAGTTGGGTTCGTAATTTTACCCGGACGTTTTAGTTGGGTTCGTATTTTTTACCCGGAATTTTAGTTGGGTTCGTAATTTTACCCGGAGTTTTAGTTGGGTTCGTATTTTTTACCCGGAGTTTTAATTGGGTTCGTATCTTTTACCCGGAGTTTTAGTTGGGTTCGTATTTTTACCCGGAGTTTTAGTTGTGTTGGTAATTTTACCCGGAGTTTTAGTTGGGTTCATATTTTTTACCGGACTTTTTAGTTGGGTTCGTATTTTTTACCCGGAGTTTTAGTTGGGTTCGTATTTTTTACCCGGAGTTTTAGTTGGGTTCGTATTTTTTACCCGGACTTTTTAGTTGGGTTAGTATTTTTGCCCGGAGTTTTAGTTGGGTTCGTATTTTTACCCGGAGTTTTAGTTGGGTTCGTATTTTTACCCGGAGTTTTAGTTGGGCCCGTATTTTTTACCCGGAGTTTTAGTTGGGTTCGTATTTTTACCCGGAGTTTTAGTTCGGTTCGTATTTTTACCCGGAGTTTTAGTTGGGTTCGTATTTTTTACCCGGACTTTTTAGTTGGGTTAGTATTTTTGCCCGGAGTTTTAGTTGGGTTCGTATTTTTTTACCCGGAGTTTTAGTTGGGTTCTAAATGTTACCCGGACTTTTTTGTTTGGTTCGTATTTTCTACCCGGAGTTTTAGTTGGGTTCGTAATTTTACCCGGACTTTTTAGTTGGGTTCGTAATTTTACCCGGAGTTTTAGTTGGGTTCGTAATTTTACCCCGAGTTTTAGTTGGGTTCGTAATTTTACCCGGAGTTTTAGTTGGGTTCGTAATTTTACCCGGAGTTTTAGTTGGGTTCGTATTTTTACCCGGAGTTTTAGTTGGGTTCGTATTTTTACCCGGAGTTTTAGTTGGGTTCGTATTTTTTACCCGGACTTTTTAGTTGGGTTAGTATTTTTGCCCGGAGTTTTAGTTGGGTTCGTATTTTTACCCGGAGTTTTAGTTGGGTTCGTATTTTTACCCGGAGTTTTAGTTGGGTCCGCATTTTTTACCCGGAGTTTTAGTTGGGTTCGTATTTTTACCCGGAGTTTTAGTTGGGTTCGTATTTTTACCCGGAGTTTTAGTTGGGTTCGTATTTTTTACCCGGACTTTTTAGTTGGGTTAGTATTTTTGCCCGGAGTTTTAGTTGGGTTTGTATTTTTTTACCCGGAGTTTTAGTTGGGTTCTAAATGTTACCCGGACTTTTTTGTTTGGTTCGTATTTGTTACCCGGAGTTTTAGTTGGGTTCGTAATTTTACCCGGACTTTTTAGTTGGGTTCGTAATTTTACCCGGAGTTTTAGTTGGGTTCGTCATTTTACCCCGAGTTTTAGTTGGGTTCGTAATTTTACCCGGAGTTTTAGTTGGGTTCGTAATTTTACCCGGAGTTTTAGTTGGGTTCGTAATTTTACCCGGACTTTTTAGTTGGGTTCGTATTTTTTACCCGGAGTTTTAGTTGGGTTCGTAATTTTACCCGGACGTTTTAGTTGGGTTCGTAATTTTACCCGGAGTTTCACTTGGGTTCGTAATTTTACCCGTACTTTTTAGTTGGGTTCGTATTTTTTACCCGGACTTTTAGTTGGGTTCGTAATTTTACCCGGACTTTTTAGTTGGGTTCGTATTTTTTACCCGGACTTTTAGTTGGGTTCGTAATTTTACCCGGAGTTTTAGTTGGGTTCGTAATTTTACCCGGAGTTTTAGTTGGGTTCGTATTTTTTACTCGGACTTTTAGTTGGGTTCGTAATTTAACCCGGACTTTTTAGTTGGGTTCGTATTTTTTATCCGGACTTTTAGTTGGGTTCGTAATTTTACCCGGAGTTTTAGTTGGGTTCGTAATTTTACCCGGAGTTTTACTTGGGTTCGTAAATTTACCCGGACTTTTTAGTTGGGTTCGTATTTTTTACCCGGAGTTTTAGTTGGGTTCGTAATTTTACCCGGACGTTTTAGTTGGGTTCGTATTTTTTACCCGGAATTTTAGTTGGGTTCGTAATTTTACCCGGAGTTTTAGTTGGGTTCGTATTTTTTACCCGGAGTTTTAATTGGGTTCGTATCTTTTACCCGGAGTTTTAGTTGGGTTCGTATTTTTACCCGGAGTTTTAGTTGTGTTGGTAATTTTACCCGGAGTTTTAGTTGGGTTCATATTTTTTACCGGACTTTTTAGTTGGGTTCATATTTTTTACCCGGAGTTTTAGTTGGGTTCGTATTTTTTACCCGGAGTTTTAGTTGGGTTCGTATTTTTTACCCGGACTTTTTAGTTGGGTTAGTATTTTTGCCCGGAGTTTTAGTTGGGTTCGTATTTTTACCCGGAGTTTTAGTTGGGTTCGTATTTTTACCCGGAGTTTTAGTTGGGCCCGTATTTTTTACCCGGAGTTTTAGTTGGGTTCGTATTTTTACCCGGAGTTTTAGTTCGGTTCGTATTTTTACCCGGAGTTTTAGTTGGGTTCGTATTTTTTACCCGGACTTTTTAGTTGGGTTAGTATTTTTGCCCGGAGTTTTAGTTGGGTTCGTATTTTTTTACCCGGAGTTTTAGTTGGGTTCTAAATGTTACCCGGACTTTTTTGTTTGGTTCGTATTTTCTACCCGGAGTTTTAGTTGGGTTCGTAATTTTACCCGGACTTTTTAGTTGGGTTCGTAATTTTACCCGGAGTTTTAGTTGGGTTCGTAATTTTACCCCGAGTTTTAGTTGGGTTCGTAATTTTACCCGGAGTTTTAGTTGGGTTCGTAATTTTACCCGGAGTTTTAGTTGGGTTCGTAATTTTACCCGGACTTTTTAGTTGGGTTCGTATTTTTACCCGGAGTTTTAGTTGGGTTCGTATTTTTACCCGGAGTTTTAGTTGGGTTCGTATTTTTTACCCGGACTTTTTAGTTGGGTTAGTATTTTTGCCCGGAGTTTTAGTTGGGTTCGTATTTTTACCCGGCGTTTTAGTTGGGTTCGTATTTTTACCCGGAGTTTTAGTTGGGTCCGTATTTTTTACCCGGAGTTTTAGTTGGGTTCGTATTTTTACCCGGAGTTTTAGTTGGGTTCGTATTTTTACCCGGAGTTTTAGTTGGGTTCGTATTTTTACCCGGACTTTTTAGTTGGGTTAGTATTTTTGCCCGGAGTTTTAGTTGGGTTTGTATTTTTTTACCCGGAGTTTTAGTTGGGTTCTAAATGTTACCCGGACTTTTTTGTTTGGTTCGTATTTTTTACCCGGAGTTTTAGTTGGGTTCGTAATTTTACCCGGACTTTTTAGTTGGGTTCGTAATTTTACCCGGAGTTTTAGTTGGGTTCGTCATTTTACCCCGAGTTTTAGTTGGGTTCGTAATTTTACCCGGAGTTTTAGTTGGGTTCGTAATTTTACCCGGAGTTTTAGTTGGGTTCGTAATTTTACCCGGACTTTTTAGTTGGGTTCGTATTTTTTACCCGGAGTTTTAGTTGGGTTCGTAATTTTACCCGGACGTTTTAGTTGGGTTCGTATTTTTTACCCGGACTTTTAGTTGTGTTCGTAATTTTACCCGGAGTTTTAGTTGGGTTCGTATTTTTTACCCGGAGTTTTAATTGGGTTCGTATCTTTTACCCGGAGTTTTAGTTGGGTTCGTATTTTTACCCGGAGTTTTAGTTGTGTTGGTAATTTTACCCGGAGTTTTAGTTGGGTTCATATTTTTTACCGGACTTTTTAGTTGGGTTCGTATTTTTTACCCGGAGTTTTAGTTGGGTTCGTATTTTTTACCCGGAGTTTTAGTTGGGTTCGTATTTTTACCCGGAGTTTTAGTTGGGTTCGTATTTTTTACCCGGGGTTTTAGTTGGGTTCGTAATTTTACCCGGAGTTTTAGTTGGGTTCGTAATTTTACCCGGAGTTTTAGTTGGGTTCGTAATTTTACCCGGACTTTTTGGTTGGGTTCTTATTTTTTACCCGGACTTTTAGTTGGGTTCGTAATTTTACCCGGAGTTTTAGTTGGGTTCGTAATTTTACCCGGAGTTTTAGTTGAGTTCGTAATTTTACCCGGAGTTTTAGTTGGGTTCGTAATTTTACCCGGACTTTTTTGTTGGGTTCGTAATTTTACCCGGACTTTTTAGTTGGGTTCGTATTTTTTACCCGGAGTTTTAGTTGGGTTCGTAATTTTACCCGGAGTTTTAGTTGGGTTCGTAATTTTACCCGGACTTTTTAGTTGGGTTCGTATTTTTTACCCGGACTTTTAGTTGGGTTCGTAATTTTACCCGGAGTTTTAGTTGGGTTCGTATTTTTTACCCGGAGTTTTAGTTGGGTTCGTATTTTTTACCCGGAGTTTTAGTTGGGTTCGTATTTTTACCCGGAGTTTTAGTTGTGTTGGTAATTTTACCCGGAGTTTTAGTTGGGTTCATATCTTTTACCGGACTTTTTAGTTGGGTTCGTATTTTTTACCCGGAGTTTTAGTTGGGTTCGTATTTTTTACCCGGAGTTTTAGTCGGGTTCGTATTTTTACCCGGAGTTTTAGTTGGGTTCGTATTTTTACCCGGAGTTTTAGTTGGGTTCGTATTTTTTACCCGGACTTTTTAGTTGGGTTAGTATTTTTGCCCGGAGTTTTAGTTGGGTTCGTATTTTTACCCGGAGTTTTAGTTGGGTTCGTATTTTTACCCGGAGTTTTAGTTGGGTCCGTATTTTTTACCCGGAGTTTTATTTGGGTTCGTATTTTTACCCGGAGTTTTAGTTGGGTTCGTATTTTTACCCGGAGTTTTAGTTGGGTTCGTATTTTTTACCCGGACTTTTTAGTTGGGTTAGTATTTTTGCCCGGAGTTTTAGTTGGGTTTGTATTTTTTTACTCGGAGTTTTAGTTTTGTTCTAAATGTTACCCGGACTTTTTTGTTTGGTTCGTATTTTTTACCCGGAGTTTTAGTTGGGTTCGTAATTTTACCCGGACTTTTTAGTTGGGTTCGTAATTTTACCCGGAGTTTTAGTTGGGTTCGTAATTTTACCCCGAGTTTTAGTTGGGTTCGTAAATTTACCCGGAGTTTTAGTTGGGTTCGTAATTTTACCCGGAGTTTTAGTTGGGTTCGTAATTTTACCCGGACTTTTTAGTTGGGTTCGTATTTTTTACCCGGGCTTTTAGTTGGGTTCGTAATTTTACCCGGAGTTTTAGTTGGGTTCGTAATTTTATCCGGAGTTTTAGTTGGGTTCGTAATTTTACCCGGAGTTTTACTTGGGTTCGTAATTTTACCCGGACTTTTTAGTTGGGTTCGTATTTTTTACCCGGACTTTTAGTTGGGTTCGTAATTTTACCCGGAGTTTTAGTTGGGTTCGTAATTTTACCCGGAGTTTAAAGTTGGGTTCGTAATTTTACCCGGAGTCTTGAGTTACCCGGACTTTTTAGTTGGGTTCGTATTTTTTACCCGGACTTTTAGTTGGGTTCGTAATTTTACCCGGAGTTTTAGTTGGGTTCGTAATTTTACCCAGAGTTTTAGTTGGGTTCGTAATTTTACCCGGAGTTTTACTTGGGTTCGTAATTTTACCCGGAGTTTTACTTGGGTTCGTAATTTTACCCGGAGTTTAAGTTGGGTTCGTAATTTTACCCGGAGTTTTAGTTGGGTTCGTAATTTTACCAGGACTTTTTGGTTGGGTTCGTATCTTTTACCCGGAGTTTTAGTTGGGTTCGTATTTTTACCCGGAGTTTTAGTTGTGTTGGTAATTTTACCCGGAGTTTTAGTTGGGTTCATATTTTTTACCGGACTTTTTAGTTGGGTTCGTATTTTTTACCCGGAGTTTTAGTTGGGTTCGTATTTTTTACCCGGAGTTTTAGTTGGGTTCGTATTTTTACCCGGAGTTTTAGTTGGGTTCGTATTTTTTACCCGGGGTTTTAGTTGGGTTCGTATTTTTACCCGGAGTTTTAGTTGGGTTCGTATTTTTACCCGGAGTTTTAGTTGGGTTCGTATTTTTACCCGGAGTTTTAGTTGGGTTCGTATTTTTACCCGGAGTTTTAGTTGGGTTCGTATTTTTACCCGGAGTTTTAGTTGGGTTCGTATTTCTTACCCGGACTTTTTAGTTGGGTTAGTATTTTTGCCCGGAGTTTTAGTTGGGTTCGTATTTTTTTACCCGGAGTTTTAGTTGGGTTCGTATTTTTTACCCGGGGTTTTAGTTGGGTTCGTATTTTTACCCGGAGTTTTAGTTGGGTTCGTAATTTTACCCGGAGTTTTAGTTGGGTTCGTAATTTTACCCGGAGTTTAAAGTTGGGTTCGTAATTTTACCCGGAGTCTTGAGTTACCCGGACTTTTTAGTTGGGGTCGTATTTTTTACCCGGACTTTTAGTTGGGTTCGTAATTTTACCCGGAGTTTTAGTTGGGTTCGTAATTTTACCCAGAGTTTTAGTTGGGTTTGTAATTTTACCCGGAGTTTTACTTGGGTTCGTAATTTTACCCGGAGTTTTAGTTGGGTTCGTAATTTTACCCGGAGTTTTAGTTGGGTTCGTAATTTTACCCGGACTTTTTGGTTGGGCCCGTATTTTTTACCCGGAGTTTTAGTTGGGTTCGTATTTTTACCCGGAGTTTTAGTTCGGTTCGTATTTTTACCCGGAGTTTTAGTTGGGTTCGTATTTTTTACCCGGACTTTTTAGTTGGGTTAGTATTTTTGCCCGGAGTTTTAGTTGGGTTCGTATTTTTTTACCCGGAGTTTTAGTTGGGTTCTAAATGTTACCCGGACTTTTTTGTTTGGTTCGTATTTTCTACCCGGAGTTTTAGTTGGGTTCGTAATTTTACCCGGACTTTTTAGTTGGGTTCGTAATTTTACCCGGAGTTTTAGTTGGGTTCGTAATTTTACCCCGAGTTTTAGTTGGGTTCGTAATTTTACCCGGAGTTTTAGTTGGGTTCGTAATTTTACCCGGAGTTTTAGTTGGGTTCGTAATTTTACCCGGACTTTTTAGTTGGGTTCGTATTTTTACCCGGAGTTTTAGTTGGGTTCGTATTTTTACCCGGAGTTTTAGTTGGGTTCGTATTTTTTACCCGGACTTTTTAGTTGGGTTAGTATTTTTGCCCGGAGTTTTAGTTGGGTTCGTATTTTTACCCGGAGTTTTAGTTGGGTTCGTATTTTTACCCGGAGTTTTAGTTGGGTCCGTATTTTTTACCCGGAGTTTTAGTTGGGTTCGTATTTTTACCCGGAGTTTTAGTTGGGTTCGTATTTTTACCCGGAGTTTTAGTTGGGTTCGTATTTTTTACCCGGGCTTTTTAGTTGGGTTAGTATTTTTGCCCGGAGTTTTAGTTGGGTTTGTATTTTTTTACCCGGAGTTTTAGTTGGGTTCTAAATGTTACCCGGACTTTTTTGTTTGGTTCGTATTTTTTACCCGGAGTTTTAGTTGGGTTCGTAATTTTACCCGGACTTTTTAGTTGGGTTCGTAATTTTACCCGGAGTTTTAGTTGGGTTCGTCATTTTACCCCGAGTTTTAGTTGGGTTCGTAATTTTACCCGGAGTTTTAGTTGGGTTCGTAATTTTACCCGGAGTTTTAGTTGGGTTCGTAATTTTACCCGGACTTTTTAGTTGGGTTCGTATTTTTTACCCGGAGTTTTAGTTGGGTTCGTAATTTTACCCGGACGTTTTAGTTGGGTTCGTATTTTTTACCCGGACTTTTAGTTGGGTTCGTAATTTTACCCGGAGTTTTAGTTGGGTTCGTATTTTTTACCCGGAGTTTTAATTGGGTTCGTATCTTTTACCCGGAGTGTTAGTTGGGTTCGTATTTTTACCCGGAGTTTTAGTTGTGTTGGTAATTTTACCCGGAGTTTTAGTTGGGTTCATATTTTTTACCGGACTTTTTAGTTGGGTTCGTATTTTTTACCCGGAGTTTTAGTTGGGTTCGTATTTTTTACCCGGAGTTTTAGTTGGGTTCGTATTTTTACCCGGAGTTTTAGTTGGCTTCGTATTTTTTACCCGGGGTTTTAGTTGGGTTCGTATTTTTACCCGGAGTTTTAGTTGGGTTCGTATTTTTACCCGGAGTTTTAGTTGGGTTCGTACTTTTACCCGGACTTTTTGGTTGGGCCCGTATTTTTTACCCGGAGTTTTAGTTGGGTTCGTATTTTTACCCGGAGTTTTAGTTCGGTTCGTATTTTTACCCGGAGTTTTAGTTGGGTTCGTATTTTTTACCCGGACTTTTTAGTTGGGTTAGTATTTTTGCCCGGAGTTTTAGTTGGGTTCGTATTTTTTTACCCGGAGTTTTAGTTGGGTTCTAAATGTTACCCGGACTTTTTTGTTTGGTTCGTATTTTCTACCCGGAGTTTTAGTTGGGTTCGTAATTTTACCCGGACTTTTTAGTTGGGTTCGTAATTTTACCCGGAGTTTTAGTTGGGTTCGTAATTTTACCCCGAGTTTTAGTTGGGTTCGTAATTTTACCCGGAGTTTTAGTTGGGTTCGTAATTTTACCCGGAGTTTTAGTTGGGTTCGTAATTTTACCCGGACTTTTTAGTTGGGTTCGTATTTTTACCCGGAGTTTTAGTTGGGTTCGTATTTTTACCCGGAGTTTTAGTTGGGTTCGTATTTTTTACCCGGACTTTTTAGTTGGGTTAGTATTTTTGCCCGGAGTTTTAGTTGGGTTCGTATTTTTACCCGGAGTTTTAGTTGGGTTCGTATTTTTACCCGGAGTTTTAGTTGGGTCCGTATTTTTTACCCGGAGTTTTAGTTGGGTTCGTATTTTTACCCGGAGTTTTAGTTGGGTTCGTATTTTTACCCGGAGTTATAGTTGGGTTCGTATTTTTTACCCGGACTTTTTAGTTGGGTTAGTATTTTTGCCCGGAGTTTTAGTTGGGTTTGTATTTTTTTACCCGGAGTTTTAGTTGGGTTCTAAATGTTACCCGGACTTTTTTGTTTGGTTCGTATTTTTTACCCGGAGTTTTAGTTGGGTTCGTAATTTTACCCGGACTTTTTAGTTGGGTTCGTAATTTTACCCGGAGTTTTAGTTGGGTTCGTCATTTTACCCCGAGTTTTAGTTGGGTTCGTAATTTTACCCGGAGTTTTAGTTGGGTTCGTAATTTTACCCGGAGTTTTAGTTGGGTTCGTAATTTTACCCGGACTTTTTAGTTGGGTTCGTATTTTTTACCCGGAGTTTTAGTTGGGTTCGTAATTTTACCCGGACGTTTTAGTTGGGTTCGTATTTTTTACCCGGACTTTTAGTTGGGTTCGTAATTTTACCCGGAGTTTTAGTTGGGTTCGTATTTTTTACCCGGAGTTTTAATTGGGTTCGTATCTTTTACCCGGAGTGTTAGTTGGGTTCGTATTTTTACCCGGAGTTTTAGTTGTGTTGGTAATTTTACAAGGAGTTTTAGTTGGGTTCATATTTTTTACCGGACTTTTTAGTTGGGTTCGTATTTTTTACCCGGAGTTTTAGTTGGGTTCGTATTTTTTACCCGGAGTTTTAGTTGGGTTCGTATTTTTACCCGGAGTTTTAGTTGGGTTCGTATTTTTTACCCGGGGTTTTAGTTGGGTTCGTATTTTTACCCGGAGTTTTAGTTGGGTTCGTATTTTTACCCGGAGTTTTAGTTGGGTTCGTATTTTTACCCGGAGTTTTAGTTGGGTTCGTATTTTTACCCGGAGTTTTAGTTGGGTTCGTATTTTTACCCGGAGTTTTAGTTGGGTTCGTATTTCTTACCCGGACTTTTTAGTTGGGTTAGTATTTTTGCCCGGAGTTTTAGTTGGGTTCGTATTTTTTTACCCGGAGTTTTAGTTGGGTTCTAAATATTACCCGGAGTTTTAGTTGGGTTCGTAATTTTACCCGGAGTTTAAAGTTGGGTTCGTAATTTTACCCGGAGTCTTGAGTTACCCGGACTTTTTAGTTGGGTTCGTATTTTTTACCCGGACTTTTAGTTGAGTTCGTAATTTTACCCGGAGTTTTAGTTGGGTTCGTAATTTTACCCAGAGTTTTAGTTGGGTTCGTAATTTTACCCGGAGTTTTACTTGGGTTCGTAATTTTACCCGGAGTTTTAGTTGGGTTCGTAATTTTACCCGGAGTTTTAGTTGGGTTCGTAATTTTACCCGGACTTTTTGGTTGGGTTCGTATTTTTTACCCGGACTTTTAGTTGGGTTCGTAATTTTACCCGGAGTTTTAGTTGGGTTCGTAATTTTACCCGGAGTTTTAGTTGAGTTCGTAATTTTACCCGGAGTTTTAGTTGGGTTCGTAATTTTACCCGGACTTTTTTGTTGGGTTCGTAATTTTACCCGGACTTTTTAGTTGGGTTCGTATTTTTTACCCGGAGTTTTAGTTGGGTTCGTAATTTTACCCGGAGTTTTAGTTGGGTTCGTAATTTTACCCGGACTTTTTAGTTGGGTTCGTATTTTTTACCCGGACTTTTAGTTGGGTTCGTAATTTTACCCGGAGTTTTAGTTGGGTTCGTATTTTTTACCCGGAGTTTTAGTTGGGTTCGTATTTTTTACCCGGAGTTTTAGTTGGGTTCGTATTTTTACCCCGAGTTTTAGTTGTGTTGGTAATTTTACCCGGAGTTTTAGTTGGGTTCATATTTTTTACCGGACTTTTTAGTTGGGTTCGTATTTTTTACCCGGAGTTTTAGTTGGGTTCGTATTTTTTACCCGGAGTTTTAGTTGGGTTCGTAGTTCTACCCGGAGTTTTAGTTGGGTTCGTATTTTTACCCGGAGTTTTAGTTGGGTTCGTATTTTTTACCCGGACTTTTTAGTTGGGTTAGTATTTTTGCCCGGAGTTTTAGTTGGGTTCGTATTTTTACCCGGAGTTTTAGTTGGGTTCGTATTTTTACCCGGAGTTTTAGTTGGGTCCGTATTTTTTACCCGGAGTTTTATTTGGGTTCGTATTTTTACCCGGAGTTTTAGTTGGGTTCGTATTTTTACCCGGAGTTTTAGTTGGGTTCGTATTTTTTACCCGGACTTTTTAGTTGGGTTAGTATTTTTGCCCGGAGTTTTAGTTGGGTTTGTATTTTTTTACTCGGAGTTTTAGTTGGGTTCTAAATGTTACCCGGACTTTTTTGTTTGGTTCGTATTTTTTACCCGGAGTTTTAGTTGGGTTCGTAATTTTACCCGGACTTTTTAGTTGGGTTCGTAATTTTACCCGGAGTTTTAGTTGGGTTCGTAATTTTACCCCGAGTTTTAGTTGGGTTCGTAATTTTACCCGGAGTTTTAGTTGGGTTTGTAATTTTACCCGGAGTTTTAGTTGGGTTCGTAATTTTACCCGGACTTTTTAGTTGGGTTCGTATTTTTTACCCGGGCTTTTAGTTGGGTTCGTAATTTTACCCGGAGTTTTAGTTGGGTTCGTAATTTTATCCGGAGTTTTAGTTGGGTTCGTAATTTTACCCGGAGTTTTACTTGGGTTCGTAATTTTACCCGGACTTTTTAGTTGGGTTCGTATTTTTTACCCGGACTTTTAGTTGGGTTCGTAATTTTACCCGGAGTTTTAGTTGGGTTCGTAATTTTACCCGGAGTTTAAAGTTGGGTTCGTAATTTTACCCGGAGTCTTGAGTTACCCGGACTTTTTAGTTGGGTTCGTATTTTTTACCCGGACTTTTAGTTGGGTTCGTAATTTTACCCGGAGTTTTAGTTGGGTTCGTAATTTTACCCAGAGTTTTAGTTGGGTTCGTAATTTTACCCGGAGTTTTACTTGGGTTCGTAATTTTACCCGGAGTTTTACTTGGGTTCGTAATTTTACCCGGAGTTTTAGTTGGGTTCGTAATTTTACCCGGAGTTTTAGTTGGGTTCGTAATTTTACCCGGACTTTTTGGTTGGGTTCGTATCTTTTACCCGGAGTTTTAGTTGGGTTCGTATTTTTACCCGGAGTTTTAGTTGTGTTGGTAATTTTACCCGGAGTTTTAGTTGGGTTCATATTTTTTACCGGACTTTTTAGTTGGGTTCGTATTTTTTACCCGGAGTTTTAGTTGGGTTCGTATTTTTTACCCGGAGTTTTAGTTGGGTTCGTATTTTTACCCGGAGTTTTAGTTGGGTTCGTATTTTTTACCCGGGGTTTTAGTTGGGTTCGTATTTTTACCCGGAGTTTTAGTTGGGTTGGTATTTTTACCCGGAGTTTTAGTTGGGTTCGTATTTTTACCCGGAGTTTTAGTTGGGTTCGTATTTTTACCCGGAGTTTTAGTTGGGTTCGTATTTTTACCCGGAGTTTTAGTTGGGTTCGTATTTCTTACCCGGACTTTTTAGTTGGGTTAGTATTTTTGCCCGGAGTTTTAGTTGGGTTCGTATTTTTTTACCCGGAGTTTTAGTTGGGTTCTAAATATTACCCGGACTTTTTTGTTTGGTTCGTATTTTTTACCCGGAGTTTTAGTTGGGTTCGTAATTTTACCCGGAGTTTTAGTTGGGTTCGTAATTTTACCCGGAGTTTTAGTTGGGTTCGTAATTTTACCCGGAGTTTTACTTGGGTTCGTAATTTTACCCGGACTTTTTAGTTGGGTTCGTATTTTTTACCCGGACTTTTAGTTGGGTTCGTAATTTTACCCGGAGTTTTAGTTGGGTTCGTAATTTTACCCGGAGTTTTAATTGGGTTCGTATCTTTTACCCGGAGTGTTAGTTGGGTTCGTATTTTTACCCGGAGTTTTAGTTGTGTTGGTAATTTTACCCGGAGTTTTAGTTGGGTTCATATTTTTTACCGGACTTTTTAGTTGGGTTCGTATTTTTTACCCGGAGTTTTAGTTGGGTTCGTATTTTTTACCCGGAGTTTTAGTTGGGTTCGTATTTTTACCCGGAGTTTTAGTTGGGTTCGTATTTTTTACCCGGGGTTTTAGTTGGGTTCGTATTTTTACCCGGAGTTTTAGTTGGGTTCGTATTTTTACCCGGAGTTTTAGTTGGGTTCGTATTTTTACCCGGAGTTTTAGTTGGGTTCGTACTTTTACCCGGAGTTTTAGTTGGGTTCGTATTTTTACCCGGAGTTTTAGTTGGGTTCGTATTTCTTACCCGGACTTTTTAGTTGGGTTAGTATTTTTGCCCGGAGTTTTAGTTGGGTTCGTATTTTTTTACCCGGAGTTTTAGTTGGGTTCTAAATATTACCCGGAGTTTTAGTTGGGTTCGTAATTTTACCCGGAGTTTAAAGTTGGGTTCGTAATTTTACCCGGAGTCTTGAGTTACCCGGACTTTTTAGTTGGGTTCGTATTTTTTACCTGGACTTTTAGTTGAGTTCGTAATTTTACCCGGAGTTTTAGTTGGGTTCGTAATTTTACCGAGAGTTTTAGTTGGGTTCGTAATTTTACCCGGAGTTTTACTTGGGTTCGTAATTTTACCCGGAGTTTTAGTTGGGTTCGTAATTTTACCCGGAGTTTTAGTTGGGTTCGTAATTTTACCCGGACTTTTTGGTTGGGTTCGTATTTTTTACCCGGACTTTTAGTTGGGTTCGTAATTTTACCCGGAGTTTTAGTTGGGTTCGTAATTTTACCCGGAGTTTTAGTTGAGTTCGTAATTTTACCCGGAGTTTTAGTTGGGTTCGTAATTTTACCCGGACTTTTTTGTTGGGTTCGTAATTTTACCCGGACTTTTTAGTTGGGTTCGTATTTTTTACCCGGAGTTTTAGTTGGGTTCGTAATTTTACCCGGAGTTTTAGTTGGGTTCGTAATTTTACCCGGACTTTTTAGTTGGGTTCGTATTTTTTACCCGGACTTTTAGTTGGGTTCGTAATTTTACCCGGAGTTTTAGTTGGGTTCGTATTTTTTACCCGGAGTTTTAGTTGGGTTCGTATTTTTTACCCGGAGTTTTAGTTGGGTTCGTATTTTTACCCGGAGTTTTAGTTGTGTTGGTAATTTTACCCGGAGTTTTAGTTGGGTTCATATTTTTTACCGGACTTTTTAGTTGGGTTCGTATTTTTTACCCGGAGTTTTAGTTGGGTTCGTATTTTTTACCCGGAGTTTTAGTTGGGTTCGTAGTTTTACCCGGAGTTTTAGTTGGGTTCGTATTTTTACCCGGAGTTTTAGTTGGGTTCGTATTTTTTACCCGGACTTTTTAGTTGGGTTAGTATTTTTGCCCGGAGTTTTAGTTGGGTTCGTATTTTTACCCGGAGTTTTAGTTTGGTTCGTATTTTTACCCGGAGTTTTAGTTGGGTTCGTATTTTTTACCCGGACTTTTTAGTTGGGTTAGTATTTTTGCCCGGAGTTTTAGTTGGGTTTGTATTTTTTTACTCGGAGTTTTAGTTGGGTTCTAAATGTTACCCGGACTTTTTTGTTTGGTTCGTATTTTTTACCCGGAGTTTTAGTTGGGTTCGTAATTTTACCCGGAGTTTTAGTTGGGTTCGTAATTTTACCCCGAGTTTTAGTTGGGTTCGTAATTTTACCCGGAGTTTTAGTTGGGTTCGTAATTTTACCCGGACTTTTTAGTTGGGTTCGTATTTTTTACCCGGGCTTTTAGTTGGGTTCGTAATTTTACCCGGAGTTTTAGTTGGGTTCGTAATTTTATCCGGAGTTTTAGTTGGGTTCGTAATTTTACCCGGAGTTTTACTTGGGTTCGTAATTTTACCCGGACTTTTTAGTTGGGTTCGTATTTTTTACCCGGACTTTTAGTTGGGTTCGTAATTTTACCCGGAGTTTTAGTTGGGTTCGTAATTTTACCCGGAGTTTAAAGTTGGGTTCGTAATTTTACCCGGAGTCTTGAGTTACCCGGACTTTTTAGTTGGGTTCGTATTTTTTACCCGGACTTTTAGTTGGGTTCGTAATTTTACCCGGAGTTTTAGTTGGGTTCGTAATTTTACCCAGAGTTTTAGTTGGGTTCGTAATTTTACCCGGAGTTTTACTTGGGTTCGTAATTTTACCCGGAGTTTTACTTGGGTTCGTAATTTTACCCGGAGTTTTAGTTGGGTTCGTAATTTTACCCGGAGTTTTAGTTGGGTTCGTAATTTTACCCGGACTTTTTGGTTGGGTTCGTATCTTTTACCCGGAGTTTTAGTTGGGTTCGTATTTTTACCCGGAGTTTTAGTTGTGTTGGTAATTTTACCCGGAGTTTTAGTTGGGTTCATATTTTTTACCGGACTTTTTAGTTGGGTTCGTATTTTTTACCCGGAGTTTTAGTTGGGTTCGTAGTTCTACCCGGAGTTTTAGTTGGGTTCGTATTTTTACCCGGAGTTTTAGTTGGGTTCGTATTTTTTACCCGGACTTTTTAGTTGGGTTAGTATTTTTGCCCGGAGTTTTAGTTGGGTTCGTATTTTTACCCGGAGTTTTAGTTGGGTTCGTATTTTTACCCGGAGTTTTAGTTGGGTCCGTATTTTTTACCCGGAGTTTTATTTGGGTTCGTATTTTTACCCGGAGTTTTAGTTGGGTTCGTATTTTTACCCGGAGTTTTAGTTGGGTTCGTATTTTTTACCCGGACTTTTTAGTTGGGTTAGTATTTTTGCCCGGAGTTTTAGTTGGGTTTGTATTTTTTTACTCGGAGTTTTAGTTGGGTTCTAAATGTTACCCGGACTTTTTTGTTTGGTTCGTATTTTTTACCCGGAGTTTTAGTTGGGTTCGTAATTTTACCCGGACTTTTTAGTTGGGTTCGTAATTTTACCCGGAGTTTTAGTTGGGTTCGTAATTTTACCCCGAGTTTTAGTTGGGTTCGTAATTTTACCCGGAGTTTTAGTTGGGTTCGTAATTTTACCCGGAGTTTTAGTTGGGTTCGTAATTTTACCCGGACTTTTTAGTTGGGTTCGTATTTTTTACCCGGGCTTTTAGTTGGGTTCGTAATTTTACCCGGAGTTTTAGTTGGGTTCGTAATTTTATCCGGAGTTTTAGTTGGGTTCGTAATTTTACCCGGAGTTTTACTTGGGTTCGTAATTTTACCCGGACTTTTTAGTTGGGTTCGTATTTTTTACCCGGACTTTTAGTTGGGTTCGTAATTTTACCCGGAGTTTTAGTTGGGTTCGTAATTTTACCCGGAGTTTAAAGTTGGGTTCGTAATTTTACCCGGAGTCTTGAGTTACCCGGACTTTTTAGTTGGGTTCGTATTTTTTACCCGGACTTTTAGTTGGGTTCGTAATTTTACCCGGAGTTTTAGTTGGGTTCGTAATTTTACCCAGAGTTTTAGTTGGGTTCGTAATTTTACCCGGAGTTTTACTTGGGTTCGTAATTTTACCCGGAGTTTTACTTGGGTTCGTAATTTTACCCGGAGTCTTAGTTGGGTTCGTAATTTTACCCGGAGTTTTAGTTGGGTTCGTAATTTTACCCGGACTTTTTGGTTGGGTTCGTATCTTTTACCCGGAGTTTTAGTTGGGTTCGTATTTTTACCCGGAGTTTTAGTTGTGTTGGTAATTTTACCCGGAGTTTTAGTTGGGTTCATATTTTTTACCGGACTTTTTAGTTGGGTTCGTATTTTTTACCCGGAGTTTTAGTTGGGTTCGTATTTTTTACCCGGAGTTTTAGTTGGGTTCGTATTTTTACCCGGAGTTTTAGTTGGGTTCGTATTTTTTACCCGGGGTTTTAGTTGGGTTCGTATTTTTACCCGGAGTTTTAGTTGGGTTGGTATTTTTACCCGGAGTTTTAGTTGGGTTCGTATTTTTACCCGGAGTTTTAGTTGGGTTCGTATTTTTACCCGGAGTTTTAGTTGGGTTCGTATTTTTACCCGGAGTTTTAGTTGGGTTCGTATTTCTTACCCGGACTTTTTAGTTGGGTTAGTATTTTTGCCCGGAGTTTTAGTTGGGTTCGTATTTTTTTACCCGGAGTTTTAGTTGGGTTCTAAATATTACCCGGACTTTTTTGTTTGGTTCGTATTTTTTACCCGGAGTTTTAGTTGGGTTCGTAATTTTACCCGGAGTTTTAGTTGGGTTCGTAATTTTACCCGGAGTTTTAGTTGGGTTCGTAATTTTACCCGGAGTTTTACTTGGGTTCGTAATTTTACCCGGACTTTTTAGTTGGGTTCGTATTTTTTACCCGGACTTTTAGTTGGGTTCGTAATTTTACCCGGAGTTTTAGTTGGGTTCGTAATTTTACCCGGAGTTTTAATTGGGTTCGTATCTTTTACCCGGAGTGTTAGTTGGGTTCGTATTTTTACCCGGAGTTTTAGTTGTGTTGGTAATTTTACCCGGAGTTTTAGTTGGGTTCATATTTTTTACCGGACTTTTTAGTTGGGTTCGTATTTTTTACCCGGAGTTTTAGTTGGGTTCGTATTTTTTACCCGGAGTTTTAGTTGGGCTCGTATTTTTTACCCGGGGTTTTAGTTGGGTTCGTATTTTTACCCGGAGTTTTAGTTGGGTTCGTATTTTTACCCGGAGTTTTAGTTGGGTTCGTATTTTTACCCGGAGTTTTAGTTGGGTTCGTATTTTTACCCGGAGTTTTAGTTGGGTTCGTATTTTTACCCGGAGTTTTAGTTGGGTTCGTATTTCTTACCCGGACTTTTTAGTTGGGTTAGTATTTTTGCCCGGAGTTTTAGTTGGGTTCGTATTTTTTTACCCGGAGTTTTAGTTGGGTTCTAAATATTACCCGGAGTTTTAGTTGGGTTCGTAATTTTACCCGGAGTTTAAAGTTGGGTTCGTAATTTTACCCGGAGTCTTGAGTTACCCGGACTTTTTAGTTGGGTTCGTATTTTTTACCCGGACTTTTAGTTGAGTTCGTAATTTTACCCGGAGTTTTAGTTGGGTTCGTAATTTTACCGAGAGTTTTAGTTGGGTTCGTAATTTTACCCGGAGTTTTACTTGGGTTCGTAATTTTACCCGGAGTTTTAGTTGGGTTCGTAATTTTACCCGGAGTTTTAGTTGGGTTCGTAATTTTACCCGGACTTTTTGGTTGGGTTCGTATTTTTTACCCGGACTTTTAGTTGGGTTCGTAATTTTACCCGGAGTTTTAGTTGGGTTCGTAATTTTACCCGGAGTTTTAGTTGAGTTCGTAATTTTACCCGGAGTTTTAGTTGGGTTCGTAATTTTACCCGGACTTTTTTGTTGGGTTCGTAATTTTACCCGGACTTTTTAGTTGGGTTCGTATTTTTTACCCGGAGTTTTAGTTGGGTTCGTAATTTTACCCGGAGTTTTAGTTGGGTTCGTAATTTTACCCGGACTTTTTAGTTGGGTTCGTATTTTTTACCCGGACTTTTAGTTGGGTTCGTAATTTTACCCGGAGTTTTAGTTGGGTTCGTATTTTTTACCCGGAGTTTTAGTTGGGTTCGTATTTTTTACCCGGAGTTTTAGTTGGGTTCGTATTTTTACCCGGAGTTTTAGTTGTGTTGGTAATTTTACCCGGAGTTTTAGTTGGGTTCATATTTTTTACCGGACTTTTTAGTTGGGTTCGTATTTTTTACCCGGAGTGTTAGTTGGGTTCGTATTTTTTACCCGGAGTTTTAGTTGGGTTCGTAGTTTTACCCGGAGTTTTAGTTGGGTTCGTATTTTTACCCGGAGTTTTAGTTGGGTTCGTATTTTTTACCCGGACTTTTTAGTTGGGTTAGTATTTTTGCCCGGAGTTTTAGTTGGGTTCGTATTTTTACCCGGAGTTTTAGTTGGGTTCGTATTTTTACCCGGAGTTTTAGTTGGGTCCGTATTTTTTACCCGGAGTTTTATTTGGGTTCGTATTTTTACCCGGAGTTTTAGTTGGGTTCGTATTTTTTACCCGGACTTTTTAGTTGGGTTAGTATTTTTGCCCGGAGTTTTAGTTGGGTTTGTATTTTTTTACTCGGAGTTTTAGTTGGGTTCTAAATGTTACCCGGACTTTTTTGTTTGGTTCGTATTTTTTACCCGGAGTTTTAGTTGGGTTCGTAATTTTACCCGGACTTTTTAGTTGGGTTCGTAATTTTACCCGGAGTTTTAGTTGGGTTCGTAATTTTACCCCGAGTTTTAGTTGGGTTCGTAATTTTACCCGGAGTTTTAGTTGGGTTCGTAATTTTACCCGGAGTTTTTAGTTGGGTTCGTATTTTTTACCCGGGCTTTTAGTTGGGTTCGTAATTTTACCCGGAGTTTTAGTTGGGTTCGTAATTTTATCCGGAGTTTTAGTTGGGTTCGTAATTTTACCCGGAGTTTTACTTGGGTTCGTAATTTTACCCGGACTTTTTAGTTGGGTTCGTATTTTTTACCCGGACTTTTAGTTGGGTTCGTAATTTTACCCGGAGTTTTAGTTGGGTTCGTAATTTTACCCGGAGTTTAAAGTTGGGTTCGTAATTTTACCCGGAGTCTTGAGTTACCCGGACTTTTTAGTTGGGTTCGTATTTTTTACCCGGACTTTTAGTTGGGTTCGTAATTTTACACGGAGTTTTAGTTGGGTTCGTAATTTTACCCAGAGTTTTAGTTGGGTTCGTAATTTTACCCGGAGTTTTACTTGGGTTCGTAATTTTACCCGGAGTTTTACTTGGGTTCGTAATTTTACCCGGAGTTTTAGTTAGGTTCGTAATTTTACCCGGAGTTTTAGTTGGGTTCGTAATTTTACCCGGACTTTTTGGTTGGGTTCGTATCTTTTACCCGGAGTTTTAGTTGGGTTCGTATTTTTACCCGGAGTTTTAGTTCTGTTGGTAATTTTAACCGGAGTTTTAGTTGGGTTCATATTTTTTACCGGACTTTTTAGTTGGGTTCGTATTTTTTACCCGGAGTTTTAGTTGGGTTCGTACTTTTTACCCGGAGTTTTAGTTGGGTTCGTATTTTTTACCCGGAGTTTTAGTTGGGTTCGTATTTTTACCCGGAGTTTTAGTTGTGTTGGTAATTTTACCCGGAGTTTTAGTTGGGTTCATATTTTTTACCGGACTTTTTAGTTGGGTTCGTATTTTTTACCCGGAGTTTTAGTTGGGTTCGTAATTTTACCCGGACTTTTTAGTTGGGTTCGTATTTTTTACCCGGACTTTTAGTTGGGTTCGTAATTTTACCCGGAGTTTTAGTTGGGTTCGTATTTTTTACCCGGAGTTTTAGTTGGGTTCGCATTTTTTACCCGGAGTTTTAGTTGGGTTCGTATTTTTACCCGGAGTTTTAGTTGTGTTGGTAATTTTACCCGGAGTTTTAGTTGGGTTCATATTTTTTACCGGACTTTTTAGTTGGGTTCGTATTTTTTACCCGGAGTTTTAGTTGGGTTCGTATTTTTTACCCGGAGTTTTAGTTGGGTTCGTAGTTTTACCCGGAGTTTTAGTTGGGTTCGTATTTTTACCCGGAGTTTTAGTTGGGTTCGTATTTTTTACCCGGACTTTTTAGTTGGGTTAGTATTTTTGCCCGGAGTTTTAGTTGGGTTCGTATTTTTACCCGGAGTTTTAGTTGGGTTCGTATTTTTACCCGGAGTTTTAGTTGGGTCCGTATTTTTTACCCGGAGTTTTATTTGGGTTCGTATTTTTACCCGGACTTTTTAGTTGGGTTAGTATTTTTGCCCGGAGTTTTAGTTGGGTTTGTATTTTTTTACACGGAGTTTTAGTTGGGTTCTAAATGTTACCCGGACTTTTTTGTTTGGTTCGTATTTTTTACCCGGAGTTTTAGTTGGGTTCGTAATTTTACCCGGACTTTTTAGTTGGGTTCGTAATTTTACCCGGAGTTTTAGTTGGGTTCGTAATTTTACCCCGAGTTTTAGTTGGGTTCGTAATTTTACCCGGAGTTTTAGTTGGGTTCGTAATTTTACCCGGAGTTTTAGTTGGGTTCGTAATTTTACCCGGACTTTTTAGTTGGGTTCGTATTTTTTACCCGGGCTTTTAGTTGGGTTCGTAATTTTACCCGGAGTTTTAGTTGGGTTCGTAATTTTATCCGGAGTTTTAGTTGGGTTCGTAATTTTACCCGGAGTTTTACTTGGGTTCGTAATTTTACCCGGACTTTTTAGTTGGGTTCGTATTTTTTACCCGGACTTTTAGTTGGGTTCGTAATTTTACCCGGAGTTTTAGTTGGGTTCGTAATTTTACCCGGAGTTTAAAGTTGGGTTCGTAATTTTACCCGGAGTCTTGAGTTACCCGGACTTTTTAGTTGGGTTCGTATTTTTTACCCGGACTTTTAGTTGGGTTCGTAATTTTACCCGGAGTTTTAGTTGGGTTCGTAATTTTACCCAGAGTTTTAGTTGGGTTCGTAATTTTACCCGGAGTTTTACTTGGGTTCGTAATTTTACCCGGAGTTTTACTTGGGTTCGTAATTTTACCCGGAGTTTTAGTTGGATTCGTAATTTTACCCGGAGTTTTAGTTGGGTTCGTAATTTTACCCGGACTTTTTGGTTGGGTTCGTATCTTTTACCCGGAGTTTTAGTTGGGTTCGTATTTTTACCCGGAGTTTTAGTTGTGTTGGTAATTTTACCCGGAGTTTTAGTTGGGTTCATATTTTTTACCGGACTTTTTAGTTGGGTTCGTATTTTTTACCCGGAGTTTTAGTTGGGTTCGTATTTTTTACCCGGAGTTTTAGTTGGGTTCGTATTTTTACCCGGAGTTTTATGTTGGGTTCGTATTTTTTACCCGGGGTTTTAGTTGGGTTCGTATTTTTACCCGGAGTTTTAGTTGGGTTGGTATTTTTACCCGGAGTTTTAGTTGGGTTCGTATTTTTACCCGGAGTTTTAGTTGGGTTCGTATTTTTACCCGGAGTTTTAGTTGGGTTCGTATTTTAACCCGGAGTTTTAGTTGGGTTCGTATTTCTTACCCGGACTTTTTAGTTGGGTTAGTATTTTTGCCCGGAGTTTTAGTTGGGTTCGTATTTTTTTACCCGGAGTTTTAGTTGGGTTCTAAATATTACCCGGACTTTTTTGTTTGGTTCGTATTTTTTACCCGGAGTTTTAGTTGGGTTCGTAATTTTACCCGGAGTTTTAGTTGGGTTCGTAATTTTACTCGGAGTTTTAGTTGGGTTCGTAATTTTACCCGGAGTTTTACTTGGGTTCGTAATTTTACCCGGACTTTTTAGTTGGGTTCGTATTTTTTACCCGGACTTTTAGTTGGGTTCGTAATTTTACCCGGAGTTTTAGTTGGGTTCGTAATTTTACCCGGAGTTTAAAGTTGGGTTCGTAATTTTACCCGGAGTCTTGAGTTACCCGGACTTTTTAGTTGGGTTCGTATTTTTTACCCGGACTTTTAGTTGAGTTCGTAATTTTACCCGGAGTTTTAGTTGGGTTCGTAATTTTACCCATAGTTTTAGTTGGGTTCGTAATTTTACCCGGAGTTTTACTTGGGTTGGTAATTTTACCCGGAGTTTTAGTTAGGTTCGTAATTTTACCCGGAGTTTTAGTTGGGTTCGTAATTTTACCCGGACTTTTTGGTTGGGTTCGTATTTTTTACCCGGACTTTTAGTTGGGTTCGTAATTTTACCCGGAGTTTTAGTTGGGTTCGTAATTTTACCCGGAGTTTTAGTTGAGTTCGTAATTTTACCCGGAGTTTTAGTTGGGTTCGTAATTTTACCCGGACTTTTTTGTTGGGTTCGTAATTTTACCCGGACTTTTTAGTTGGGTTCGTATTTTTTACCCGGAGTTTTAGTTGGGTTCGTAATTTTACCCGGAGTTTTAGTTGGGTTCGTAATTTTACCCGGACTTTTTAGTTGGGTTCGTATTTTTTACCCGGACTTTTAGTTGGGTTCGTAATTTTACCCGGAGTTTTAGTTGGGTTCGTATTTTTTACCCGGAGTTTTAGTTGGGTTCGTATTTTTTACCCGGAGTTTTAGTTGGGTTCGTATTTTTACCCGGAGTTTTAGTTGTGTTGGTAATTTTACCCGGAGTTTTAGTTGGGTTCATATTTTTTACCGGACTTTTTAGTTGGGTTCGTATTTTTTACCCGGAGTTTTAGTTGGGTTCGTATTTTTTACCCGGAGTTTTAGTTGGGTTCGTATTTTTACCCGGAGTTTTAGTTGGGTTCGTATTTTTACCCGGAGTTTTAGTTGGGTTCGTATTTTTTACCCGGACTTTTTAGTTGGGTTAGTATTTTTGCCCGGAGTTTTAGTTGGGTTCGTATTTTTACCCGGAGTTTTAGTTGGGTTCGTATTTTTACCCGGAGTTTTAGTTGGGTCCGTATTTTTTACCCGGAGTTTTATTTGGGTTCGTATTTTTACCCGGAGTTTTAGTTGGGTTCGTATTTTTTACCCGGAGTTTTAGTTGGGTTCGTATTTTTACCCGGAGTTTTAGTTGTGTTGGTAATTTTACCCGGAGTTTTAGTTGGGTTCATATTTTTTACCGGACTTTTTAGTTGGGTTCGTATTTTTTAACCGGAGTTTTAGTTGGGTTCGTATTTTTTACCCGGAGTTTTAGTTGGGTTCGTAGTTTTACCCGGAGTTTTAGTTGGGTTCGTATTTTTACCCGGAGTTTTAGTTGGGTTCGTATTTTTTACCCGGACTTTTTAGTTGGGTTAGTATTTTTGCCCGGAGTTTTAGTTGGGTTCGTATTTTTACCCGGAGTTTTAGTTGGGTTCGTATTTTTACCCGGAGTTTTAGTTGGGTCCGTATTTTTTACCCGGAGTTTTATTTGGGTTCGTATTTTTACCCGGAGTTTTAGTTGGGTTCGTATTTTTACCCGGAGTTTTAGTTGGGTTCGTATTTTTTACCCGGACTTTTTAGTTGGGTTAGTATTTTTGCCCGGAGTTTTAGTTGGGTTTGTATTTTTTTACTCGGAGTTTTAGTTGGGTTCTAAATGTTACCCGGACTTTTTTGTTTGGTTCGTATTTTTTACCCGGAGTTTTAGTTGGGTTCGTAATTTTACCCGGACTTTTTAGTTGGGTTCGTAATTTTACCCGGAGTTTTAGTTGGGTTCGTAATTTTACCCCGAGTTTTAGTTGGGTTCGTAATTTTACCCGGAGTTTTAGTTGGGTTCGTAATTTTACCCGGAGTTTTAGTTGGGTTCGTAATTTTACCCGGACTTTTTAGTTGGGTTCGTATTTTTTACCCGGGCTTTTAGTTGGGTTCGTAATTTTACCCGGAGTTTTAGTTGGGTTCGTAATTTTATCCGGAGTTTTAGTTGGGTTCGTAATTTTACCCGGAGTTTTACTTGGGTTCGTAATTTTACCCGGACTTTTTAGTTGGGTTCGTATTTTTTACCCGGACTTTTAGTTGGGTTCGTAATTTTACCCGGAGTTTTAGTTGGGTTCGTAATTTTACCCGGAGTTTAAAGTTGGGTTCGTAATTTTACCCGGAGTCTTGAGTTACCCGGACTTTTTAGTTGGGTTCGTATTTTTTACCCGGACTTTTAGTTGGGTTCGTAATTTTACCCGGAGTTTTAGTTGGGTTCGTAATTTTACCCAGAGTTTTAGTTGGGTTCGTAATTTTACCCGGAGTTTTACTTGGGTTCGTAATTTTACCCGGAGTTTTACTTGGGTTCGTAATTTTACCCGGAGTTTTAGTTGGGTTCGTAATTTTACCCGGAGTTTTAGTTGGGTTCGTAATTTTACCCGGACTTTTTGGTTGGGTTCGTATCTTTTACCCGGAGTTTTAGTTGGGTTCGTATTTTTACCCGGAGTTTTAGTTGTGTTGGTAATTTTACCCGGAGTTTTAGTTGGGTTCATATTTTTTACCGGACTTTTTAGTTGGGTTCGTATTTTTTACCCGGAGTTTTAGTTGGGTTCGTATTTTTTACCCGGAGTTTTAGTTGGGTTCGTATTTTTACCCGGAGTTTTAGTTGGGTTCGTATTTTTTACCCGGGGTTTTAGTTGGGTTCGTATTTTTACCCGGAGTTTTAGTTGGGTTCGTATTTTTACCCGGAGTTTTAGTTGGGTTCGTATTTTTACCCGGAGTTTTAGTTGGGTTCGTATTTTTACCCGGAGTTTTAGTTGGGTTCGTATTTCTTACCCGGACTTTTTAGTTGGGTTAGTATTTTTGCCCGGAGTTTTAGTTGGGTTCGTATTTTTTTACCCGGAGTTTTAGTTGGGTTCTAAATATTACCCGGACTTTTTTGTTTGGTTCGTATTTTTTACCCGGAGTTTTAGTTGGGTTCGTAATTTTACCCGGAGTTTTAGTTGGGTTCGTAATTTTACCCGGAGTTTTAGTTGGGTTCGTAATTTTACCCGGAGTTTTACTTGGGTTCGTATTTTTTACCCGGACTTTTAGTTGGGTTCGTAATTTTACCCGGAGTTTTAGTTGGGTTCGTAATTTTACCCGGAGTTTAAAGTTGGGTTCGTAATTTTACCCGGAGTCTTGAGTTACCCGGACTTTTTAGTTGGGTTCGTATTTTTTACCCGGACTTTTAGTTGAGTTCGTAATTTTACCCGGAGTTTTAGTTGGGTTCGTAATTTTACCCAGAGTTTTAGTTGGGTTCGTAATTTTACCCGGAGTTTTACTTGGGTTCGTAATTTTACCCGGAGTTTTAGTTGGGTTCGTAATTTTACCCGGAGTTTTAGTTGGGTTCGTAATTTTACCCGGACTTTTTGGTTGGGTTCGTATTTTTTACCCGGACTTTTAGTTGGGTTCGTAATTTTACCCGGAGTTTTAGTTGGGTTCGTAATTTTACCCGGAGTTTTAGTTGAGTTCGTAATTTTACCCGGAGTTTTAGTTGGGTTCGTAATTTTACCCGGACTTTTTTGTTGGGTTCGTAATTTTACCCGGACTTTTTAGTTGGGTTCGTATTTTTTACCCGGAGTTTTAGTTGGGTTCGTAATTTTACCCGGAGTTTTAGTTGGGTTCGTAATTTTACCCGGACTTTTTAGTTGGGTTCGTATTTTTTACCCGGACTTTTAGTTGGGTTCGTAATTTTACCCGGAGTTTTAGTTGGGTTCGTATTTTTTACCCGGAGTTTTAGTTGGGTTCGTATTTTTTACCCGGAGTTTTAGTTGGGTTCGTATTTTTACCCGGAGTTTTAGTTGTGTTGGTAATTTTACCCGGAGTTTTAGTTGGGTTCATATTTTTTACCGGACTTTTTAGTTGGGTTCGTATTTTTTACCCGGAGTTTTAGTTGGGTTCGTATTTTTTACCCGGAGTTTTAGTTGGGTTCGTATTTTTACCCGGAGTTTTAGTTGGGTTCGTATTTTTACCCGGAGTTTTAGTTGGGTTCGTATTTTTTACCCGGACTTTTTAGTTGGGTTAGTATTTTTGCCCGGAGTTTTAGTTGGGTTCGTATTTTTACCCGGAGTTTTAGTTGGGTTCGTAATTTTACCCGGACTTTTTAGTTGGGTTCGTATTTTTTACCCGGAGTTTTAGTTGGGTTCGTAATTTTACCCGGACTTTTAGTTGGGTTCGTAATTTTACCCGGAGTTTTAGTTGGGTTCGTATTTTTTACCCGGAGTTTTAGTTGGGTTCGTATTTTTTACCCGGAGTTTTAGTTGGGTTCGTATTTTTACCCGGAGTTTTAGTTGTGTTGGTAATTTTACCCGGAGTTTTAGTTGGGTTCATATTTTTTACCGGACTTTTTAGTTGGGTTCGTATTTTTTACCCGGAGTTTTAGTTGGGTTCGTATTTTTTACCCGGAGTTTTAGTTGGGTTCGTAATTTTACCCGGAGTTTTAGTTGGGTTCGTATTTTTACCCGGAGTTTTAGTTGGGTTCGTATTTTTTACCCGGATTTTTTAGTTGGGTTAGTATTTTTGCCCGGAGTTTTAGTTGGGTTCGTATTTTTACCCGGAGTTTTAGTTGGGTTCGTATTTTTACCCGGAGTTTTAGTTGGGTCCGTATTTTTTACCCGGAGTTTTATTTGGGTTCGTATTTTTACCCGGAGTTTTAGTTGGGTTCGTATTTTTTACCCGGAGTTTTAGTTGGGTTCGTATTTTTACCCGGAGTTTTAGTTGTGTTGGAAATTTTACCCGGAGTTTTAGTTGGGTTCATATTTTTAACCGGACTTTTTAGTTGGGTTCGTAATTTTACCCGGACTTTTTAGTTGGGTTCGTATTTTTTACCCGGAGTTTTAGTTGGGTTCGTAATTTTACCCGGAGTTTTAGTTGGGTTCGTAATTTTACCCGGACTTTTTAGTTGGGTTCGTATTTTTTACCCGGACTTTTAGTTGGGTTCGTAATTTTACCCGGAGTTTTAGTTGGGTTCGTATTTTTTACCCGGAGTTTTAGTTGGGTTCGTATTTTTTACCCGGAGTTTTAGTTGGGTTCGTATTTTTACCCGGAGTTTTAGTTGTGTTGGTAATTTTACCCGGAGTTTTAGTTGGGTTCATATTTTTTACCGGACTTTTTAGTTGGGTTCGTATTTTTTACCCGGAGTTTTAGTTGGGTTCGTATTTTTTACCCGGCGTTTTAGTTGGGTTCGTATTTTTACCCGGAGTTTTAGTTGGGTTCGTATTTTTACCCGGAGTTTTAGTTGGGTTCGTATTTTTTACCCGGACTTTTTAGTTGGGTTAGTATTTTTGCCCGGAGTTTTAGTTGGGTTCGTATTTTTACCCGGAGTTTTAGTTGGGTTCGTATTTTTACCCGGAGTTTTAGTTGGGTCCGTATTTTTTACCCGGAGTTTTATTTGGGTTCGTATTTTTACCCGGAGTTTTAGTTGGGTTCGTATTTTTTACCCGGAGTTTTAGTTGGGTTCGTATTTTTACCCGGAGTTTTAGTTGTGTTGGTAATTTTACCCGGAGTTTTAGTTGGGTTCATATTTTTTACCGGACTTTTTAGTTGGGTTCGTATTTTTTAACCGGAGTTTTAGTTGGGTTCGTATTTTTTACCCGGAGTTTTAGTTGGGTTCGTAGTTTTACCCGGAGTTTTAGTTGGGTTCGTATTTTTACCCGGAGTTTTAGTTGGGTTCGTATTTTTTACCCGGACTTTTTAGTTGGGTTAGTATTTTTGCCCGGAGTTTTAGTTGGGTTCGTATTTTTACCCGGAGTTTTAGTTGGGTTCGTATTTTTACCCGGAGTTTTAGTTGGGTCCGTATTTTTTACCCGGAGTTTTATTTGGGTTCGTATTTTTACCCGGAGTTTTAGTTGGGTTCGTATTTTTACCCGGAGTTTTAGTTGGGTTCGTATTTTTTACCCGGACTTTTTAGTTGGGTTAGTATTTTTGCCCGGAGTTTTAGTTGGGTTTGTATTTTTTTACTCGGAGTTTTAGTTGGGTTCTAAATGTTACCCGGACTTTTTTGTTTGGTTCGTATTTTTTACCCGGAGTTTTAGTTGGGTTCGTAATTTTACCCTTACTTTTTAGTTGGGTTCGTAATTTTACCCGGAGTTTTAGTTGGGTTCGTAATTTTACCCCGAGTTTTAGTTGGGTTCGTAATTTTACCCGGAGTTTTAGTTGGGTTCGTAATTTTACCCGGAGTTTTAGTTGGGTTCGTAATTTTACCCGGACTTTTTAGTTGGGTTCGTATTTTTTACCCGGGCTTTTAGTTGGGTTCGTAATTTTACCCGGAGTTTTAGTTGGGTTCGTAATTTTATCCGGAGTTTTAGTTGGGTTCGTAATTTTACCCGGAGTTTTACTTGGGTTCGTAATTTTACCCGGACTTTTTAGTTGGGTTCGTATTTTTTACCCGGACTTTTAGTTGGGTTCGTAATTTTACCCGGAGTTTTAGTTGGGTTCGTAATTTTACCCGGAGTTTAAAGTTGGGTTCGTAATTTTACCCGGAGTCTTGAGTTACCCGGACTTTTTAGTTGGGTTCGTATTTTTTACCCGGACTTTTAGTTGGGTTCGTAATTTTACCCGGAGTTTTAGTTGGGTTCGTAATTTTACCCAGAGTTTTAGTTGGGTTCGTAATTTTACCCGGAGTTTTACTTGGGTTCGTAATTTTACCCGGAGTTTTACTTGGGTTCGTAATTTTACCCGGAGTTTTAGTTGGGTTCGTAATTTTACCCGGAGTTTTAGTTGGGTTCGTAATTTTACCCGGACTTTTTGGTTGGGTTCGTATCTTTTACCCGGAGTTTTAGTTGGGTTCGTATTTTTACCCGGAGTTTTAGTTGTGTTGGTAATTTTACCCGGAGTTTTAGTTGGGTTCATATTTTTTACCGGACTTTTTAGTTGGGTTCGTATTTTTTACCCGGAGTTTTAGTTGGGTTCGTATTTTTTACCCGGAGTTTTAGTTGGGTTCGTATTTTTACCCGGAGTTTTAGTTGGGTTCGTATTTTTTACCCGGGGTTTTAGTTGGGTTCGTATTTTTACCCGGAGTTTTAGTTGGGTTCGTATTTTTACCCGGAGTTTTAGTTGGGTTCGTATTTTTACCCGGAGTTTTAGTTGGGTTCGTATTTTTACCCTGAGTTTTAGTTGGGTTCGTATTTCTTACCCGGACTTTTTAGTTGGGTTAGTATTTTTGCCCGGAGTTTTAGTTGGGTTCGTATTTTTTTACCCGGAGTTTTAGTTGGGTTCTAAATATTACCCGGACTTTTTTGTTTGGTTCGTATTTTTTACCCGGAGTTTTAGTTGGGTTCGTAATTTTACCCGGAGTTTTAGTTGGGTTCGTAATTTTACCCGGAGTTTTAGTTGGGTTCGTAATTTTACCCGGAGTTTTACTTGGGTTCGTATTTTTTACCCGGACTTTTAGTTGGGTTCGTAATTTTACCCGGAGTTTTAGTTGGGTTCGTAATTTTACCCGGAGTTTAAAGTTGGGTTCGTAATTTTACCCGGAGTCTTGAGTTACCCGGACTTTTTAGTTGGGTTCGTATTTTTTACCCGGACTTTTAGTTGAGTTCGTAATTTTACCCGGAGTTTTAGTTGGGTTCGTAATTTTACCCAGAGTTTTAGTTGGGTTCGTAATTTTACCCGGAGTTTTACTTGGGTTCGTAATTTTACCCGGAGTTTTAGTTGGGTTCGTAATTTTACCCGGAGTTTTAGTTGGGTTCGTAATTTTACCCGGACTTTTTGGTTGGGTTCGTATTTTTTACCCGGACTTTTAGTTGGGTTCGTAATTTTACCCGGAGTTTTAGTTGGGTTCGTAATTTTACCCGGAGTTTTAGTTGAGTTCGTAATTTTACCCGGAGTTTTAGTTGGGTTCGTAATTTTACCCGGACTTTTTTGTTGGGTTCGTAATTTTACCCGGACTTTTTAGTTGGGTTCGTATTTTTTACCCGGAGTTTTAGTTGGGTTCGTAATTTTACCCGGAGTTTTAGTTGGGTTCGTAATTTTACCCGGACTTTTTAGTTGGGTTCGTATTTTTTACCCGGACTTTTAGTTGGGTTCGTAATTTTACCCGGAGTTTTAGTTGGGTTCGTATTTTTTACCCGGAGTTTTAGTTGGGTTCGTATTTTTTACCCGGAGTTTTAGTTGGGTTCGTATTTTTACCCGGAGTTTTAGTTGTTGGTAATTTTACCCGGAGTTTTAGTTGGGTTCATATTTTTTACCGGACTTTTTAGTTGGGTTCGTATTTTTTACCCGGAGTTTTAGTTGGGTTCGTATTTTTTACCCGGAGTTTTAGTTGGGTTCGTATTTTTACCCGGAGTTTTAGTTGGGTTCGTATTTTTACCCGGAGTTTTAGTTGGGTTCGTATTTTTTACCCGGACTTTTTAGTTGGGTTAGTATTTTTGCCCGGAGTTTTAGTTGGGTTCGTATTTTTACCCGGAGTTTTAGTTGGGTTCGTAATTTTACCCGGAGTTTTAGTTGGGTTCGTAATTTTACCCGGACTTTTTAGTTGGGTTCGTATTTTTTACCCGGAGTTTTAGTTGGGTTCGTAATTTTACCCGGAGTTTTAGTTGGGTTCGTAATTTTACCCGGACTTTTTAGTTGGGTTCGTATTTTTTACCCGGACTTTTAGTTGGGTTCGTAATTTTACCCGGAGTTTTAGTTGGGTTCGTATTTTTTACCCGGAGTTTTAGTTGGGTTCGTAGTTTTACCCGGAGTTTTAGTTGGGTTCGTATTTTTACCCGGAGTTTTAGTTGGGTTCGTATTTTTTACCCGGACTTTTTAGTTGGGTTAGTATTTTTGCCCGGAGTTTTAGTTGGGTTCGTATTTTTACCCGGAGTTTTAGTTGGGTTCGTATTTTTACCCGGAGTTTTAGTTGGGTCCGTATTTTTTACCCGGAGTTTTATTTGGGTTCGTATTTTTACCCGGAGTTTTAGTTGGGTTCGTATTTTTACCCGGAGTTTTAGTTGGGTTCGTATTTTTTACCCGGACTTTTTAGTTGGGTTAGTATTTTTGCCCGGAGTTTTAGTTGGGTTTGTATTTTTTTACTCGGAGTTTTAGTTGGGTTCTAAATGTTACCCGGACTTTTTTGTTTGGTTCGTATTTTTTACCCGGAGTTTTAGTTGGGTTCGTAATTTTACCCTTACTTTTTAGTTGGGTTCGTAATTTTACCCGGAGTTTTAGTTGGGTTCGTAATTTTACCCCGAGTTTTAGTTGGGTTCGTAATTTTACCCGGAGTTTTAGTTGGGTTCGTAATTTTACCCGGAGTTTTAGTTGGGTTCGTAATTTTACCCGGACTTTTTAGTTGGGTTCGTATTTTTTACCCGGGCTTTTAGTTGGGTTCGTAATTTTACCCGGAGTTTTAGTTGGGTTCGTAATTTTATCCGGAGTTTTAGTTGGGTTCGTAATTTTACCCGGAGTTTTACTTGGGTTCGTAATTTTACCCGGACTTTTTAGTTGGGTTCGTATTTTTTACCCGGACTTTTAGTTGGGTTCGTAATTTTACCCGGAGTTTTAGTTGGGTTCGTAATTTTACCCGGAGTTTAAAGTTGGGTTCGTAATTTTACCCGGAGTCTTGAGTTACCCGGACTTTTTAGTTGGGTTCGTATTTTTTACCCGGACTTTTAGTTGGGTTCGTAATTTTACCCGGAGTTTTAGTTGGGTTCGTAATTTTACCCAGAGTTTTAGTTGGGTTCGTAATTTTACCCGGAGTTTTACTTGGGTTCGTAATTTTACCCGGAGTTTTACTTGGGTTCGTAATTTTACCCGGAGTTTTAGTTGGGTTCGTAATTTTACCCGGAGTTTTAGTTGGGTTCGTAATTTTACCCGGACTTTTTGGTTGGGTTCGTATCTTTTACCCGGAGTTTTAGTTGGGTTCGTATTTTTACCCGGAGTTTTAGTTGTGTTGGTAATTTTACCCGGAGTTTTAGTTGGGTTCATATTTTTTACCGGACTTTTTAGTTGGGTTCGTATTTTTTACCCGGAGTTTTAGTTGGGTTCGTATTTTTTACCCGGAGTTTTAGTTGGGTTCGTATTTTTACCCGGAGTTTTAGTTGGGTTCGTATTTTTTACCCGGGGTTTTAGTTGGGTTCGTATTTTTACCCGGAGTTTTAGTTGGGTTCGTATTTTTACCCGGAGTTTTAGTTGGGTTCGTATTTTTACCCGGAGTTTTAGTTGGGTTCGTATTTTTACCCTGAGTTTTAGTTGGGTTCGTATTTCTTACCCGGACTTTTTAGTTGGGTTAGTATTTTTGCCCGGAGTTTTAGTTGGGTTCGTATTTTTTTACCCGGAGTTTTAGTTGGGTTCTAAATATTACCCGGACTTTTTTGTTTGGTTCGTATTTTTTACCCGGAGTTTTAGTTGGGTTCGTAATTTTACCCGGAGTTTTAGTTGGGTTCGTAATTTTACCCGGAGTTTTAGTTGGGTTCGTAATTTTACCCGGAGTTTTACTTGGGTTCGTATTTTTTACCCGGACTTTTAGTTGGGTTCGTAATTTTACCCGGAGTTTTAGTTGGGTTCGTAATTTTACCCGGAGTTTAAAGTTGGGTTCGTAATTTTACCCGGAGTCTTGAGTTACCCGGACTTTTTAGTTGGGTTCGTATTTTTTACCCGGACTTTTAGTTGAGTTCGTAATTTTACCCGGAGTTTTAGTTGGGTTCGTAATTTTACCCAGAGTTTTAGTTGGGTTCGTAATTTTACCCGGAGTTTTACTTGGGTTCGTAATTTTACCCGGAGTTTTAGTTGGGTTCGTAATTTTACCCGGAGTTTTAGTTGGGTTCGTAATTTTACCCGGACTTTTTGGTTGGGTTCGTATTTTTTACCCGGACTTTTAGTTGGGTTCGTAATTTTACCCGGAGTTTTAGTTGGGTTCGTAATTTTACCCGGAGTTTTAGTTGAGTTCGTAATTTTACCCGGAGTTTTAGTTGGGTTCGTAATTTTACCCGGACTTTTTTGTTGGGTTCGTAATTTTACCCGGACTTTTTAGTTGGGTTCGTATTTTTTACCCGGAGTTTTAGTTGGGTTCGTAATTTTACCCGGAGTTTTAGTTGGGTTCGTAATTTTACCCGGACTTTTTAGTTGGGTTCGTATTTTTTACCCGGACTTTTAGTTGGGTTCGTAATTTTACCCGGAGTTTTAGTTGGGTTCGTATTTTTTACCCGGAGTTTTAGTTGGGTTCGTATTTTTTACCCGGAGTTTTAGTTGGGTTCGTATTTTTACCCGGAGTTTTAGTTGTTGGTAATTTTACCCGGAGTTTTAGTTGGGTTCATATTTTTTACCGGACTTTTTAGTTGGGTTCGTATTTTTTACCCGGAGTTTTAGTTGGGTTCGTATTTTTTACCCGGAGTTTTAGTTGGGTTCGTATTTTTACCCGGAGTTTTAGTTGGGTTCGTATTTTTACCCGGAGTTTTAGTTGGGTTCGTATTTTTTACCCGGACTTTTTAGTTGGGTTAGTATTTTTGCCCGGAGTTTTAGTTGGGTTCGTATTTTTACCCGGAGTTTTAGTTGGGTTCGTAATTTTACCCGGAGTTTTAGTTGGGTTCGTAATTTTACCCGGACTTTTTAGTTGGGTTCGTATTTTTTACCCGGAGTTTTAGTTGGGTTCGTAATTTTACCCGGAGTTTTAGTTGGGTTCGTAATTTTACCCGGACTTTTTAGTTGGGTTCGTATTTTTTACCCGGACTTTTAGTTGGGTTCGTAATTTTACCCGGAGTTTTAGTTGGGTTCGTATTTTTTACCCGGAGTTTTAGTTGGGTTCGTATTTTTTACCCGGAGTTTTAGTTGGGTTCGTATTTTTACCCGGAGTTTTAGTTGTGTTGGTAATTTTACCCGGAGTTTTAGTTGGGTTCATATTTTTTACCGGACTTTTTAGTTGGGTTCGTATTTTTTACCCGGAGTTTTAGTTGGGTTCGTATTTTTTACCCGGAGTTTTAGTTGGGTTCGTATTTTTACCCGGAGTTTTAGTTGGGTTCGTATTTTTACCCGGAGTTTTAGTTGGGTTCGTATTTTTTACCCGGACTTTTTAGTTGGGTTAGTATTTTTGCCCGGAGTTTTAGTTGGGTTCGTATTTTTACCCGGAGTTTTAGTTGGGTTCGTATTTTTACCCGGAGTTTTAGTTGGGTCCGTATTTTTTACCCGGAGTTTTATTTGGGTTCGTATTTTTACCCGGAGTTTTAGTTGGGTTCGTATTTTTTACCCGGAGTTTTAGTTGGGTTCGTATTTTTACCCGGAGTTTTAGTTGTGTTGGAAATTTTACCCGGAGTTTTAGTTGGGTTCATATTTTTAACCGGACTTTTTAGTTGGGTTCGTATTTTTTACCCGGAGTTTTAGTTGGGTTCGTATTTTTTACCCGGAGTTTTAGTTGGGTTCGTAGTTTTACCCGGAGTTTTAGTTGGGTTCGTATTTTTACCCGGAGTTTTAGTTGGGTTCGTATTTTTTACCCGGACTTTTTAGTTGGGTTAGTATTTTTGCCCGGAGTTTTAGTTGGGTTCGTATTTTTACCCGGAGTTTTAGTTGGGTTCGTATTTTTACCCGGAGTTTTAGTTGGGTCCGTATTTTTTACCCGGAGTTTTATTTGGGTTCGTATTTTTACCCGGAGTTTTAGTTGGGTTCGTATTTTTACCCGGAGTTTTAGTTGGGTTCGTATTTTTTACCCGGACTTTTTAGTTGGGTTAGTATTTTTGCCCGGAGTTTTAGTTGGGTTTGTATTTTTTTACTCGGAGTTTTAGTTGGGTTCTAAATGTTACCCGGACTTTTTTGTTTGGTTCGTATTTTTTACCCGGAGTTTTAGTTTTGTTCGTAATTTTACCCGGACTTTTTAGTTGGGTTCGTAATTTTACCCGGAGTTTTAGTTGGGTTCGTAATTTTACCCCGAGTTTTAGTTGGGTTCGTAATTTTACCCGGAGTTTTAGTTGGGTTCGTAATTTTACCCGGAGTTTTAGTTGGGTTCGTAATTTTACCCGGACTTTTTAGTTGGGTTCGTATTTTTTACCCGGGCTTTTAGTTGGGTTCGTAATTTTACCCGGAGTTTTAGTTGGGTTCGTAATTTTATCCGGAGTTTTAGTTGGGTTCGTAATTTTACCCGGAGTTTTACTTGGGTTCGTAATTTTACCCGGACTTTTTAGTTGGGTTCGTATTTTTTACCCGGACTTTTAGTTGGGTTCGTAATTTTACCCGGAGTTTTAGTTGGGTTCGTAATTTTACCCGGAGTTTAAAGTTGGGTTCGTAATTTTACCCGGAGTCTTGAGTTACCCGGACTTTTTAGTTGGGTTCGTATTTTTTACCCGGACTTTTAGTTGGGTTCGTAATTTTACCCGGAGTTTTAGTTGGGTTCGTAATTTTACCCAGAGTTTTAGTTGGGTTCGTAATTTTACCCGGAGTATTACTTGGGTTCGTAATTTTACCCGGAGTTTTACTTGGGTTCGTAATTTTACCCGGAGTTTTAGTTGGGTTCGTAATTTTACCCGGAGTTTTAGTTGGGTTCGTAATTTTACCCGGACTTTTTGGTTGGGTTCGTATCTTTTACCCGGAGTTTTAGTTGGGTTCGTATTTTTACCCGGAGTTTTAGTTGTGTTGGTAATTTTACCCGGAGTTTTAGTTGGGTTCATATTTTTTACCGGACTTTTTAGTTGGGTTCGTATTTTTTACCCGGAGTTTTAGTTGGGTTCGTATTTTTTACCCGGAGTTTTAGTTGGGTTCGTATTTTTACCCGGAGTTTTAGTTGGGTTCGTATTTTTTACCCGGGGTTTTAGTTGGGTTCGTATTTTTACCCGGAGTTTTAGTTGGGTTCGTATTTTTACCTGGAGTTTTAGTTGGGTTCGTATTTTTACCCGGAGTTTTAGTTGGGTTCGTATTTTTACCCGGAGTTTTAGTTGGGTTCGTATTTCTTACCCGGACTTTTTAGTTGGGTTAGTATTTTTGCCCGGAGTTTTAGTTGGGTTCGTATTTTTTTACCCGGAGTTTTAGTTGGGTTCTAAATATTACCCGGACTTTTTTGTTTGGTTCGTATTTTTTACCCGGAGTTTTAGTTGGGTTCGTAATTTTACCCGGAGTTTTAGTTGGGTTCGTAATTTTACCCGGAGTTTTAGTTGGGTTCGTAATTTTACCCGGAGTTTTACTTGGGTTCGTATTTTTTACCCGGACTTTTAGTTGGGTTCGTAATTTTACCCGGAGTTTTAGTTGGGTTCGTAATTTTACCCGGAGTTTAAAGTTGGGTTCGTAATTTTACCCGGAGTCTTGAGTTACCCGGACTTTTTAGTTGGGTTCGTATTTTTTACCCGGACTTTTAGTTGAGTTCGTAATTTTACCCGGAGTTTTAGTTGGGTTCGTAATTTTACCCAGAGTTTTAGTTGGGTTCGTAATTTCACCCGGAGTTTTACTTGGGTTCGTAATTTTACCCGGAGTTTTAGTTGGGTTCGTAATTTTACCCGGAGTTTTAGTTGGGTTCGTAATTTTACCCGGACTTTTTGGTTGGGTTCGTATTTTTTACCCGGACTTTTAGTTGGGTTCGTAATTTTACCCGGAGTTTTAGTTGGGTTCGTAATTTTACCCGGAGTTTTAGTTGAGTTCGTAATTTTACCCGGAGTTTTAGTTGGGTTCGTAATTTTACCCGGACTTTTTTGTTGGGTTCGAAATTTTACCCGGACTTTTTAGTTGGGTTCGTATTTTTTACCCGGAGTTTTAGTTGGGTTCGTAATTTTACCCGGAGTTTTAGTTGGGTTCGTAATTTTACCCGGACTTTTTAGTTGGGTTCGTATTTTTTACCCGGACTTTTAGTTGGGTTCGTAATTTCACCCGGAGTTTTAGTTGGGTTCGTATTTTTTACCCGGAGTTTTAGTTGGGTTCGTATTTTTTACCCGGAGTTTTAGTTGGGCTCGTATTTTTACCCGGAGTTTTAGTTGTGTTGGTAATTTTACCCGGAGTTTTAGTTGGGTTCATATTTTTTACCGGACTTTTTAGTTGGGTTCGTATTTTTTACCCGGAGTTTTAGTTGGGTTCGTATTTTTTACCCGGAGTTTTAGTTGGGTTCGTATTTTTACCCGGAGTTTTAGTTGGGTTCGTATTTTTACCCGGAGTTTTAGTTGGGTTCGTATTTTTTACCCGGACTTTTTAGTTGGGTTAGTATTTTTGCCCGGAGTTTTAGTTGGGTTCGTATTTTTACCCGGAGTTTTAGTTGGGTTCGTATTTTTACCCGGAGTTTTAGTTGGGTCCGTATTTTTTACCCGGAGTTTTATTTGGGTTCGTATTTTTACCCGGAGTTTTAGTTGGGTTCGTATTTTTACCCGGAGTTTTAGTTGGGTTCGTATTTTTTACCCGGACTTTTTAGTTGGGTTAGTATTTTTGCCCGGAGTTTTAGTTGGGTTTGTATTTTTTTACCCGGAGTTTTAGTTGGGTTCTAAATGTTACCCGGACTTTTTTGTTTGGTTCGTATTTTTTACCCGGAGTTTTAGTTGGGTTCGTAATTTTACCCGGACTTTTTAGTTGGGTTCGTAATTTTACCCGGAGTTTTAGTTGGGTTCGTAATTTTACCCCGAGTTTTAGTTGGGTTCGTAATTTTACCCGGAGTTTTAGTTGGGTTCGTAATTTTACCCGGAGTTTTAGTTGGGTTCGTAATTTTACCCGGAGTTTTACTTGGGTTCGTAATTTTACCCGGAGTTTTACTAGGGTTCGTAATTTTACCCGGAGTTTTAGTTGGGTTCGTAATTTTACCCGGAGTTTTAGTTGGGTTCGTAATTTTACCCGGACTTTTTGGTTGGGTTCGTATCTTTTACCCGGAGTTTTAGTTGGGTTCGTATTTTTACCCGGAGTTTTAGTTGTGTTGGTAATTTTACCCGGAGTTTTAGTTGGGTTCATATTTTTTACCGGACTTTTTAGTTGGGTTCGTATTTTTTACCCGGAGTTTTAGTTGGGTTCGTATTTTTTACCCGGAGTTTTAGTTGGGTTCGTATTTTTACCCGGAGTTTTAGTTGGGTTCGTATTTTTTACCCGGGGTTTTAGTTGGGTTCGTATTTTTACCCGGAGTTTTAGTTGGGTTCGTATTTTTACCCGGAGTTTTAGTTGGGTTCGTATTTTTACCCGGAGTTTTAGTTGGGTTCGTATTTTTTTACCCGGAGTTTTAGTTGGGTTCTAAATATTACCCGGACTTTTTTGTTTGGTTCGTATTTTTTACCCGGAGTTTTAGTTGGGTTCGTAATTTTACCCGGAGTTTTAGTTGGGTTCGTAATTTTACCCGGAGTTTTAGTTGGGTTCGTAATTTTACCCGGAGTTTTACTTGGGTTCGTATTTTTTACCCGGACTTTTAGTTGGGTTCGTAATTTTACCCGGAGTTTTAGTTGGGTTCGTAATTTTACCCGGAGTTTAAAGTTGGGTTCGTAATTTTACCCGGAGTCTTGAGTTACCCGGACTTTTTAGTTGGGTTCGTATTTTTTACCCGGACTTTTAGTTGAGTTCGTAATTTTACCCGGAGTTTTAGTTGGGTTCGTAATTTTACCCAGAGTTTTAGTTGGGTTCGTAATTTCACCCGGAGTTTTACTTGGGTTCGTAATTTTACCCGGAGTTTTAGTTGGGTTCGTAATTTTACCCGGAGTTTTAGTTGGGTTCGTAATTTTACCCGGACTTTTTGGTTGGGTTCGTATTTTTTACCCGGACTTTTAGTTGGGTTCGTAATTTTACCCGGAGTTTTAGTTGGGTTCGTAATTTTACCCGGAGTTTTAGTTGAGTTCGTAATTTTACCCGGAGTTTTAGTTGGGTTCGTAATTTTACCCGGACTTTTTTGTTGGGTTCGTAATTTTACCCGGACTTTTTAGTTGGGTTCGTATTTTTTACCCGGAGTTTTAGTTGGGTTCGTAATTTTACCCGGAGTTTTAGTTGGGTTCGTAATTTTACCCGGACTTTTTAGTTGGGTTCGTATTTTTTACCCGGACTTTTAGTTGGGTTCGTAATTTCACCCGGAGTTTTAGTTGGGTTCGTATTTTTTACCCGGAGTTTTAGTTGGGTTCGTATTTTTTACCCGGAGTTTTAGTTGGGTTCGTATTTTTACCCGGAGTTTTAGTTGTGTTGGTAATTTTACCCGGAGTTTTAGTTGGGTTCATATTTTTTACCGGACTTTTTAGTTGGGTTCGTATTTTTTACCCGGAGTTTTAGTTGGGTTCGTATTTTTTACCCGGAGTTTTAGTTGGGTTCGTATTTTTACCCGGAGTTTTAGTTGGGTTCGTATTTTTACCCGGAGTTTTAGTTGGGTTCGTATTTTTTACCCGGACTTTTTAGTTGGGTTAGTATTTTTGCCCGGAGTTTTAGTTGGGTTCGTATTTTTACCCGGAGTTTTAGTTGGGTTCGTATTTTTACCCGGAGTTTTAGTTGGGTCCGTATTTTTTACCCGGAGTTTTATTTGGGTTCGTATTTTTACCCGGAATTTTAGTTGGGTTCGTATTTTTACCCGGAGTTTTAGTTGGGTTCGTATTTTTTACCCGGACTTTTTAGTTGGGTTAGTATTTTTGCCCGGAGTTTTAGTTGGGTTTGTATTTTTTTACCCGGAGTTTTAGTTGGGTTCTAAATGTTACCCGGACTTTTTTGTTTGGTTCGTATTTTTTACCCGGAGTTTTAGTTGGGTTCGTAATTTTACCCGGACTTTTTAGTTGGGTTCGTAATTTTACCCGGAGTTTTAGTTGGGTTCGTAATTTTACCCCGAGTTTTAGTTGGGTTCGTAATTTTACCCGGAGTTTTAGTTGGGTTCGTAATTTTACCCGGAGTTTTAGTTGGGTTCGTAATTTTACCCGGAGTTTTACTTGGGTTCGTAATTTTACCCGGAGTTTTACTTGGGTTCGTAATTTTACCCGGAGTTTTAGTTGGGTTCGTAATTTTACCCGGAGTTTTAGTTGGGTTCGTAATTTTACCCGGACTTTTTGGTTGGGTTCGTATCTTTTACCCGGAGTTTTAGTTGGGTTCGTATTTTTACCCGGAGTTTTAGTTGTGTTGGTAATTTTACCCGGAGTTTTAGTTGGGTTCATATTTTTTACCGGACTTTTTAGTTGGGTTCGTATTTTTTACCCGGAGTTTTAGTTGGGTTCGTATTTTTTACCCGGAGTTTTAGTTGGGTTCGTATTTTTACCCGGAGTTTTAGTTGGGTTCGTATTTTTTACCCGGGGTTTTAGTTGGGTTCGTATTTTTACCCGGAGTTTTAGTTGGGTTCGTATTTTTACCCGGAGTTTTAGTTGGGTTCGTATTTTTACCCGGAGTTTTAGTTGGGTTCGTATTTTTACCCGGAGTTTTAGTTGGGTTCGTATTTTTACCCGGAGTTTTAGTTGGGTTCGTATTTCTTACCCGGACTTTTTAGTTGGGTTAGTATTTTTGCCCGGAGTTTTAGTTGGGTTCGTATTTTTTTACCCGGAGTTTTAGTTGGGTTCTAAATATTACCCGGACTTTTTTGTTTGGTTCGTATTTTTTACCCGGAGTTTTAGTTGGGTTCGTAATTTTACCCGGAGTTTTAGTTGGGTTCGTAATTTTACCCGGAGTTTTAGTTGGGTTCGTAATTTTACCCGGAGTTTTACTTGGGTTCGTAATTTTACCCGGACTTTTTAGTTGGGTTCGTATTTTTTACCCGGACTTTTAGTTGGGTTCGTAATTTTACCCGGAGTTTTAGTTGGGTTCGTAATTTTACCCGGAGTTTAAAGTTGGGTTCGTAATTTTACCCGGAGTCTTGAGTTACCCGGACTTTTTAGTTGGGTTCGTATTTTTTACCCGGACTTTTAGTTGAGTTCGTAATTTTACCCGGAGTTTTAGTTGGGTTCGTAATTTTACCCAGAGTTTTAGTTGGGTTCGTAATTTTACCCGGAGTTTTACTTGGGTTCGTAATTTTACCCGGAGTTTTAGTTGGGTTCGTAATTTTACCCGGAGTTTTAGTTGGGTTCGTAATTTTACCCGGACTTTTTGGTTGGGTTCGTATTTTTTACCCGGACTTTTAGTTGGGTTCGTAATTTTACCCGGAGTTTTAGTTGGGTTCGTAATTTTACCCGGAGTTTTAGTTGGGTTCGTAATTTTACCCGGACTTTTTTGTTGGGTTCGTAATTTTACCCGGACTTTTTAGTTGGGTTCGTATTTTTTACCCGGAGTTTTAGTTGGGTTCGTAATTTTACCCGGAGTTTTAGTTGGGTTCGTAATTTTACCCGGACGTTTTAGTTGGGTTCGTATTTTTTACCCGGACTTTTAGTTGGGTTCGTAATTTTACCCGGAGTTTTAGTTGGGTTCGTATTTTTTACCCGGAGTTTTAGTTGGGTTCGTATTTTTTACCCGGAGTTTTAGTTGGGTTCGTATTTTTACCCGGAGTTTTAGTTGTGTTGGTAATTTTACCCGGAGTTTTAGTTGGGTTCATATTTTTTACCGGACTTTTTAGTTGGGTTCGTATTTTTTACCCGGAGTTTTAGTTGGGTTCGTATTTTTTACCCGGAGTTTTAGTTGGGTTCGTATTTTTACCCGGAGTTTTAGTTGGGTTCGTATTTTTACCCGGAGTTTTAGTTGGGTTCGTATTTTTTACCCGGACTTTTTAGTTGGGTTAGTATTTTTGCCCGGAGTTTTAGTTGGGTTCGTATTTTTACCCGGAGTTTTAGTTGGGTTCGTATTTTTACCCGGAGTTTTAGTTGGGTCCGTATTTTTTACCCGGAGTTTTATTTGGGTTCGTATTTTTACCCGGAGTTTTAGTTGGGTTCGTATTTTTACCCGGAGTTTTAGTTGGGTTCGTATTTTTTACCCGGACTTTTTAGTTGGGTTAGTATTTTTGCCCGGAGTTTTAGTTGGGTTTGTATTTTTTTACCCGGAGTTTTAGTTGGGTTCTAAATGTTACCCGGACTTTTTTGTTTGGTTCGTATTTTTTACCCGGAGTTTTAGTTGGGTTCGTAATTTTACCCGGACTTTTTAGTTGGGTTCGTAATTTTACCCGGAGTTTTAGTTGGGTTCGTAATTTTACCCCGAGTTTTAGTTGGGTTCGTAATTTTACCCGGAGTTTTAGTTGGGTTCGTAATTTTACCCGGAGTTTTAGTTGGGTTCGTAATTTTACCCGGACTTTTTAGTTGGGTTCGTATTTTTTACCCGGGCTTTTAGTTGGGTTCGTAATTTTACCCGGAGTTTTAGTTGGGTTCGTAATTTTATCCGGAGTTTTAGTTGGGTTCGTAATTTTACCCGGAGTTTTACTTCGGTTCGTAATTTTACCCGGACTTTTTAGTTGGGTTCGTTTTTCTTACCCGGACTTTTAGTTGGGTTCGTAATTTTACCCGGAGTTTTAGTTGGGTTCGTAATTTTACCCGGAGTTTAAAGTTGGGTTCGTAATTTTACCCGGAGTCTTGAGTTACCCGGACTTTTTAGTTGGGTTCGTATTTTTTACCCGGACTTTTAGTTGGGTTCGTAATTTTACCCGGAGTTTTAGTTGGGTTCGTAATTTTACCCAGAGTTTTAGTTGGGTTCGTAATTTTACCCGGAGTTTTACTTGGGTTCGTAATTTTACCCGGAGTTTTACTTGGGTTCGTAATTTTACCCGGAGTTTTAGTTGGGTTCGTAATTTTACCCGGAGTTTTCGTTGGGTTCGTAATTTTACCCGGACTTTTTGGTTGGGTTCGTATTTTTTACCCGGACTTTTAGTTGGGTTCGTAATTTTACCCGGAGTTTTAGTTGGGTTCGTAATTTTACCTGGAGTTTTAGTTGAGTTCGTAATTTTACCCGGAGTTTTAGTTGGGTTCGTAATTTTACCCGGACTTTTTTGTTGGGTTCGTAATTTTACCCGGACTTTTTAGTTGGGTTCGTATTTCTTACCCGGAGTTTTAGTTGGGTTCGTAATTTTACCCGGAGTTTTAGTTGGGTTCGTAATTTTACCCGGACTTTTTAGTTGGGTTCGTATTTTTTACCCGGACTTTTAGTTGGGTTCGTAATTTTACCCGGAGTTTTAGTTGGGTTCGTATTTTTTACCCGGAGTTTTAGTTGGGTTCGTATTTTTTACCCGGAGTTTTAGTTGGGTTCGTATTTTTACCCGGAGTTTTAGTTGTGTTGGTAATTTTACCCGGAGTTTTAGTTGGGTTCATATTTTTTACCGGACTTTTTAGTTGGGTTCGTATTTTTTACCCGGAGTTTTAGTTGGGTTCGTATTTTTTACCCGGAGTTTTAGTTGGGTTCGTATTTTTACCCGGAGTTTTAGTTGGGTTCGTATTTTTTACCCGGACTTTTTAGTTGGGTTAGTATTTTTGCCCGGAGTTTTAGTTGGGTTCGTATTTTTACCCGGAGTTTTAGTTGGGTTCGTATTTTTACCCGGAGTTTTAGTTGGGTCCGTATTTTTTACCCGGAGTTTTATTTGGGTTCGTATTTTTACCCGGAGTTTTAGTTGGGTTCGTATTTTTACCCGGAGTTTTAGTTGGGTTCGTATTTTTTACCCGGACTTTTTAGTTGGGTTAGTATTTTTGCCCGGAGTTTTAGTTGGGTTTGTATTTTTTTACCCGGAGTTTTAGTTGGGTTCTAAATGTTACCCGGACTTTTTTGTTTGGTTCGTATTTTTTACCCGGAGTTTTAGTTGGGTTCGTAATTTTACCCGGACTTTTTAGTTGGGTTCGTAATTTTACCCGGAGTTTTAGTTGGGTTCGTAATTTTACCCCGAGTTTTAGTTGGGTTCGTAATTTTACCCGGAGTTTTAGTTGGGTTCGTAATTTTACCCGGAGTTTTAGTTGGGTTCGTAATTTTACCCGGACTTTTTAGTTGGGTTCGTATTTTTTACCCGGACTTTTAGTTGGGTTCGTAATTTTACCCGGAGTTTTAGTTGGGTTCGTAATTTTACCCGGAGTTTTAGTTGAGTTCGTAATTTTACCCGGAGTTTTAGTTGGGTTCGTAATTTTACCCGGACTTTTTAGTTGGGTTCGTAATTTTACCCGGAGTTTTAGTTGGGTTCGTAATTTTACCCGGAGTTTTACTTGGGTTCGTAATTTTGCCCGGACTTTTTAGTTGGGTTCGTATTTTTTACCCGGACTTTTAGTTGGGTTCCTAATTTTACCCGGACTTTTTAGTTGGGTTCGAATTTTTTACCCGGACTTTTAGTTGGGTTCGTAATTTTACCCGGAGTTTTAGTTGGGTTCGTAATTTTACCCGGAGTTTTAGTTGGGTTCGTAATTTTACCCGGAGTTTCACTTGGGTTCGTAATTTTACCCGGATTTTTTAGTTGGGTTCGTATTTTTTACCCGGACTTTTAGTTGGGTTCGTATTTTTTACCCGGACTTTTAGTTGGGTTCGTAATTTTACCCGGAGTTTTAGTTGGGTTCGTAATTTTACCCGGAGTTTTACTTGGGTTCGTAAATTTACCCGGACTTTTTAGTTGGGTTCGTATTTTTTACCCGGAGTTTTAGTTGGGTTCGTAATTTTACCCGGACGTTTTAGTTGGGTTCGTATTTTTTACCCGGACTTTTAGTTGGGTTCGTAATTTTACCAGGAGTTTTAGTTGGGTTCGTATTTTTTACCCGGAATTTTAAATGAGTTCGTATCTTTTACCCGGAGGTTTAGTTGGGTTCGTATTTTTACCCGGAGTTTTAGTTGTGTTGGTAATTTTACCCGGAGTTTTAGTTGGGTTCATATTTTTTACCGGACTTTTTAGTTGGGTTCGTATTTTTTACCCGGAGTTTTAGTTGGGTTCGTATTTTTTACCCGGAGTTTTAGTTGGGTTCGTATTTTTACCCGGAGTTTTAGTTGGGTTCGTATTTTTACCCGGAGTTTTAGTTGGGTTCGTATTTTTTACCCGGACTTTTTAGTTGGGTTAGTATTTTTGCCCGGAGTTTTAGTTGGGCTCGTATTTTTTACCCGGAGTTTTAGTTGGGTTCGTATTTTTTACCCGGAGTTTTAGTTGGGTTCGTATTTTTACCCGGAGTTTTAGTTGGGTTCGTATTTTTACCCGGAATTTTAGTTGGGTTCGTATTTTTTACCCGGAGTTTTAGTTGGGTTCGTATTTTTACCCGGAGTTTTAGTTGGGTTCGTATTTTTACCCGGAGTTTTAGTTGGGTTCGTATTTTTTACCCGGACTTTTTAGTTGGGTTAGTATTTTTGCCCGGAGTTTTAGTTGGGTTCGTATTTTTTTACCCGGAGTTTTAGTTGGGTTCTAAATGTTACCCGGACTTTTTTGTTTGGTTCGTATTTTTTACCCGGAGTTTTAGTTGGGTTCGTAATTTTACCCGCACTTTTTAGTTGGGTTCGTAATTTTACCCGGAGTTTTAGTTGGGTTCGTAATTTTACCCGGAGTTTTAGTTGGGTTCGTAATTTTACCCGGAGTTTTAGTTGGGTTCGTAATTTTACCCGGAGTTTTACTTGGGTTCGTAATTTTACCCGGACTTTTTAGTTGGGTTCGTATTTTTTAACCGGACTTTTAGTTGGGTTCGTAATTTTACCCGGAGTTTTAGTTGGGTTCGTAATTTTACCCGGAGTTTTAGTTGGGTTCGTAATTTTACCCGGAGTTTTACTTGGGTTCGTAATTTTACCCGGAGTTTTACTTGGGTTCGTAATTTTACCCGGAGTTTTAGTTGGGTTCGTAATTTTACCCGGAGTTTTAGTTGGGTTCGTAATTTTACCCGGACTTTTTAGTTGGGTTCGTATTTTTTACCCGGACTTTTAGTTGGGTTCGTAATTTTACCCGGAGTTTTAGTTGGGTTCGTATTTTTTACCCGGAGTTTTAGTTGGGTTCGTATTTTTTACCCGGAGTTTTAGTTGGGTTCGTATTTTTACCCGGAGTTTTAGTTGTGTTGGTAATTTTACCCGGAGTTTTAGTTGGGTTCATATTTTTTACCGGACTTTTTAGTTGGGTTCGTATTTTTTACCCGGAGTTTTAGTTGGGTTCGTATTTTTTACCCGGAGTTTTAGTTGGGTTCGTATTTTTACCCGGAGTTTTAGTTGGGTTCGTATTTTTACCCGGAGTTTTAGTTGGGTTCGTATTTTTTACCCGGACTTTTTAGTTGGGTTAGTATTTTTACCCGGAGTTTTAGTTGGGTTCGTATTTTTACCCGGAGTTTTAGTTGGGTTCGTATTTTTACCCGGAGTTTTAGTTGGGTCCGTATTTTTTACCCGGAGTTTTAGTTGGGTTCGTATTTTTACCCGGAGTTTTAGTTCGGTTCGTATTTTTACCCGGAGTTTTAGTTGGGTTCGTATTTTTTACCCGGACTTTTTAGTTGGGTTAGTATTTTTGCCCGGAGTTTTAGTTGGGTTCGTATTTTTTTACCCGGAGTTTTAGTTGGGTTCTAAATTTTACCCGGACTTTTTTGTTTGGTTCGTATTTTTACCCGGAGTTTTAGTTGGGTTCGTAATTTTACCCGGACTTTTTAGTTGGGTTCGTAATTTTACCCGGAGTTTTAGTTGGGTTCGTATTTTTACCCGGAGTTTTAGTTGGGTTCGTATTTTTTACCCGGACTTTTTAGTTGGGTTAGTATTTTTGCCCGGAGTTTTAGTTGGGTTCGTATTCTTACCCGGAGTTTTAGTTGGGTTCGTATTTTTACCCGGAGTTTTAGTTGGGTCCGTATTTTTTACCCGGAGTTTTAGTTGGGTTCGTATTTTTACCCGGAGTTTTAGTTGGGTTCGTATTTTTACCCGGAGTTTTAGTTGGGGTCGTATTTTTTACCCGGACTTTTTAGTTGGGTTAGTATTTTTGCCCGGAGTTTTAGTTGGGTTTGTATTTTTTTACCCGGAGTTTTAGTTGGGTTCTAAATGTTACCCGGACTTTTTTGTTTGGTTCGTATTTTTTACCCGGAGTTTTAGTTGGGTTCGTAATTTTACCCGGACTTTTTAGTTGGGTTCGTAATTTTACCCGGAGTTTTAGTTGGGTTCGTCATTTTACCCCGAGTTTTAGTTGGGTTCGTAATTTTACCCGGAGTTTTAGTTGGGTTCGTAATTTTACCCGGAGTTTTAGTTGGGTTCGTAATTTTACCCGGACTTTTTAGTTGGGTTCGTATTTTTTACCCGGACTTTTAGTTGGGTTCGTAATTTTACCCGGAGTTTTAGTTGGGTTCGTAATTTTACCCGGAGTTTTAGTTGAGTTCGTAATTTTACCCTGTAGTGGTATAATAAAGGATAGGGAATAACAGAGTGCGACAGCACAAATAGCAACGTAAGACCTACGCTTCCTGTATTAGGTTTAACGGATTGATTCATTAATATATGTAGTCTCAGAGAATAAACATGTGTTAGTACTGTAGTCTGCGTTTAACTTGAAGAACCTGCGTCCCTATCAACCAAGGGCAATACATGGCGATCCTGCATACAAGTTAGCGAAGATCACAGGCTATACACGTCATCAGAAGAAATAAGAAAAAATCAAAAAACGAAATCGACCAATAAATAATGGGAAACTATCAAACAAAGAAGGAGGAAGAAATTATCATAGCACAGACGGGTGGCGGACAGGCAGATATCACATTTTCGAAGGCCGATTATTGTATTGTTTTTCTTATTCTACTTGTACTTCTAGCCATTATCGTTTATACCATTAAAACCTGTAAACGAAGAATGAAAAAGTTGATTCGTCAGGAGATAACGCGCAGCGAACTATCCAGGTCCCAGGAGGTGGTTTAAAGAAACCCAAAAAATCAACCAAAAATAGAATAATCGATATAATCCATACATCTGTAATCCAACAAGTTGAGGCCAACGCTCCACGAACTGCTGAATTGGCATCAGTTATATATCGTCAACCGGACGCCGCATCATCGAACCACAGTCGATCAAATTACCAACGAGGTATTTATGCAGAGTCAACTGCAAATTTATTATACACATGTTAAACACATAGATTTTAAGAATGCTAGGTTTTATCTTACATTCATACTATTTACTTATAATTATTAATGGAACATTTTAAATTAGGTGATATATATATATAATAGGATTAAAGGAATTAGAACATATTTAATCAAATTAGGTGCAGATAGGCGTGTAGGGGATATTTTAGTTAGAAAACGTGATACAGCTGAACTAGTATACAAAGAATTTGAATCAGAATTACTAATAGTTCAAAAGAAAGTTAAAACTTCAGAGATAAAAGATTCAGATGTATTAGTAATAAATCAATTAGTCGAAAAAATAAAACGAGTATACTCTGAAATTTTATCTTTAACTACACCAGCAAATAATTCAGTGAACATGACTTCAAATTTTGATGTAAAAACCGCGTTAACTTTAATACCAATGATGAACGACAGCGAAAAGTGCATTCAGGAGTTATTAGATGCCATACTTTACTACGAGTCCATACTTAATGATGATGGTAAGCAGCAACTGCTTAATTTTGTATTAAAAACTAGATTATCTGCAAAAGCAAAACTTAGACTAAATATTGCTTACGAATCAATCGATCTGTTAGTGGTGGATATAAGAAAACACCTTATAACTAAACAGTCGGACACAGCGTTAAGCCAAAAATTAGCTCTAGCACGTCAAGGTAACAAATCAGTAGCGGAATTTGGAAAGCAATTAGAGGAACTGTTTGTAAATTTAACTGTAGCTCAGGCTGATGGCAATCAGCAATGTTTTAAAACTTTGAGGCCTATCAATGAGCGAAACGCGATAAAGCGGTTTGCCGATGGCTTAAATAATTCTAAATTGAGCACGATCATAGCAGCCAGAAACTATGATGCTTTAAAAGACGCAATTCGAGCAGCGGAAGACGAAGACGTAAAACAACCGGAAAAAGTAATGTTCATGTCGAAATATAACGGTAGAGGCAGAGGTAATTACCAAAATAACGGATATAAAAATCAAAACAAATTTTATTATAACAATTCGATAAATAGAAATTTTAATTCTACTCGCGGAAAAACGAACCCGAGATATCAACGTCAGCAATTTAGAGGTCGCTATCGTGGGTCTAATAACAACACTCGCGCCAACTATACACCAAATCAACGAGGTGGACAATTTAGACCACACAATCTAAATTTTGCCGAAATTAACAATTGTACTGAAAATAAACAAAACAATACAGAATCTGAAATGAATCATTTTTTTCGTGACAGCAATAATTAATAAATTTTACAATAATAGTGATATATCTTTGGATTGGGTAACTTTTAGTGTCGAAGGTTTTAAACTAAATTTTCTAGTAGATAGTGGTGCAACTTTATGTGCAATCGATTATCAAAAATTACCAACAAAATGCAAAATTATAACAGATAAAATAGGAATAGGTGGAACAATCACTTCAGAGGGATTCACGTATTTAAAATTGGAAGTTAATAATAGAATATTTATTCAAAAATTTTACATTTTTAAAAATTTAATTTGCAATTATCATGGTATTATTGGCTGTAATTTTCTTAAAACGTATAAGGCTCATGTTAATTATGAACACTGCAACTTATCTATAACAGATGTCGACACTACAGTAACAATTCCATTAAAATCTTATTCAACAGATATTATTACAGTACCACCAAGATGCGAAAAGATTTATTATTTAAATACAAATATAACCCAGGACTGTACAGTTAAAACGCAAGAATTATGTGAAGGAGTATTTATGGCAGGAATTATAGCAACGCCTCATGAAGGCAAAATACCCGTTAAAATATTAAATACTAGAGACGAAGAAGTTCATTTGAAAAATTTCAAACCTGAGGTCCAAGACTTATCTGATTTTGAAATTCGTTCATTTACTAAAGGTAATATTACAGTAGACAGAGTTAAAAAACTATTCAAACTTCTCAATCTTAACTATCTAAATAAAGAAGAACAAATATCAATAGAGAACATTTGTGCAAAATTTTCAGATATTTTTCACTTACCAGAGGATAAACTTACAACAACAAATCTATATACACAAAGTATTCATTTGAAAGAAAATACCTCTCCAGTATATGTAAAACCGTATAGATTACCTCAAGCTCAAAAAGCTGAAGTAGATCGACAAATTCAAAGCATGCTTAAAGATAATATTATTGAGGAGGCTCAATGCGCATGGTCTTCTCCGATATTATTAGTACCTAAAAAAGCGGACAACAGTGGTAACAAAAAATTGAGAATAGTAGTAGATTTCAGAATGCTTAATCAAAAAATTCAAGGTGATAAATTTCCTTTGCCAAACATAGCCGATATTCTAGATTCTTTATCAGGCGCTCTTTATTTTTCACATTTAGACCTAAGTCAAGGATATTTTCAACTAGGTTTAGATCATGAAAGCAGAAAATATACAGGATTTTCCACAAATAAAGGCCAATATCAAATGACTAGATTACCGATGGGCTTAAAAACAAGTCCCCATGCATTTTCCAGATTAATGACAATAGCAATGTCAGGTCTCAACTACGACAAATGTTTTGTATATTTGGACGATTTAATTATTTTTGGAAGAAATTTAAATGACCACAGTAAAAACTTAATTGATGTATTTAGCAGATTAAGAAAAGTAAATCTTAAATTAAATCCCAGTAAATGTACGTTTTTGAAAAAGGAATTATTATATTTAGGTCACATTATAACAGCAGATGGAACACAACCAGACCCCGCGAAAATTAATGTTCTACAAAACTATCCAACACCTGTAAATGCTGATGAAGTCAAAAGATTTGTAGCATTTGCTAATTATTATAGAAAATATATTCCAAAATTTGCCGAAATTGTAATTCCATTAAACAAATTAAGTAGAAAACATACGGAATTTCAATGGTCAAGTGATTGTCAAAATTCTTTTAATTTTCTTAAAAATGCACTCACACAACCACCAGTTTTAGAATATCCAGATTTTTCAAATGACAATGAATTTATTTTACAAACAGATGCTTCAGGCACAGCAATAGGGGCAGTTTTATCTAATAAAAACAATAAACCTATTGCATTTGCAAGTCGTAGTTTAAATAAACACGAAGTACATTATCCTACGATCGATAAAGAATTATTAGCGATTTATTGGTCAATATCTTTTTTTAGGCCATATCTATATGCAAGGCACTTTAAAGTTTTGACCGACCACAAAGCGTTAATATATTTGTTCAATTTAACAAACCCCTCAAGTCGTCTCACCAAATTTCGATTACGTTTAGAAGAGTACGATTTTCATGTAGAGTACATAAAGGGTAGTGATAATGTAACTGCAGATGCATTGTCACGTATAAAATTAACATCAGACGAATTGAAAAGCATGAGTGAGAAAACTATTAATGTACTAACAAGAGCACAGTCAAAAATAAATAACAATAATAATTATGATAATGAGATTGATACAAATGTTAGGTCTGATCAACCAAACATTGTAGAAATTTTAAAGAAACCCCAAGATTCTACAGAACTAGCTGTTCTAACTAAAACAGAGTTTAACAAAATAAATAAATTAGAATATGTGTCCACAAAAGCTGATACATTTTATTATGTCCCATCTCTCGATACACTTTATTATAATCCAAATACTCGATCGGCATTAACGCAAGACGTACTGTTGAGAGAATTGGAAAATATATGCAAAGAAATAAAAATTCCGGAATTAATATTTATTAAAAGTGAGAATAATGTGAAAAGTATCGAAAAACTAGTTAAAGCAATAAAAAGTAACTCCAAGTGGACCGGTCCCCGAATATTTATAATAAACGGAGTTAAAAGAATAAGAGATGCAGACACAAAGAAAGTAATTTTAAATGATTTTCATATACTTCCCACAAGCGGACACGCGGGTATAAAGAGAATGTCCAACAATATCAAAAAATACTACTTTTGGCCAGGTATTACTAGGGATGTTGCTGAATTTATAAAAAAGTGTGACAGTTGTCAAAGACATAAACATAGCAAGAAAGTAAAAGAACCAATGATGATTACGTCTACAGCAAATTCTTCTTTTGAGAAAATTTATTTGGATATTGTAGGACCAATAGTAAAAGATTTTCAAGATTTTAGCTATATCTTAACAATTCAATGCGAACTTACAAAATTCGTCGAAGCATATCCTCTAAAGTCAAAAGACACCGTAACAGTTGCTAAAAGCTTTGTCGATAACTTTATACTGAGGTACGGAATTCCGAAGGAAATAGCTACTGATCGCGGAACTGAATTTATATCCAAAACTATGAATGAAATTTGTAAACTGTTAGAAATCAATCATTTACAAGCTACTGCATATCATCATGAAAGTATAGGTTCACTCGAAAATTCACATAAAGTGTTAGGAAGTTATTTAAGAACACAAACTAGAAATCAAAGTGAATCATGGAGCACATGGGTACCTTTTTGGTGCTTTTCTTATAACACAACAGTTCATTCAGAAACTAAGTATACCCCATTCGAATTAGTATTTGGACATATTTGTAATATTCCAAATAATGTGAAACATAATGTAGATCCATTGTATAATGCTGATAATTATTCACAAGAATTAAGATTTAGACTACAAATAGCACATAAGGATGCTAGAAATAATTTAGTTAATAGTAAAGTGAGTAGGAAAAAAGCGTATGATAAGAACATTAACCCAGTTAAATATAAAAAGGACGATTTAGTGTTAGTGAAAAATGAAACAGGTGACAAACTAAGTGAAATTTATAACGGTCCCTATACAGTGATAGAAGACAATCCACCCAATGTTATATTAGACATAAAGGGAAAAATAAAGACTGTTCATAAAAATAGAACCAAACCTTATTATAATTAAGATGTAAAATTGTATTGTAGAATTAAGTAGAAATAAGCAAAAAATTGTAATAAAAATTGTAATGAAAAAAAAAAAAAAAAAAAAAAAAAAAAAAAAAAAAAAAAACAGGGAGGTGTAGTGGTATAATAAAGGATAGGGAATAACAGAGTGCGACAGCACAAATAGCAACGTAAGACCTACGCTTCCTGTATTAGGTTTAACGGATTGATTCATTAATATATGTAGTCTCAGAGAATAAACATGTGTTAGTACTGTAGTCTGCGTTTAACTTGAAGAACCTGCGTCCCTATCAACCAGGGGCAATACAACCCGGAGTTTTAGTTGGGTTCGTAATTTTACCCGGACTTTTTATTTGGGTTCGTAATTTTACCCGGACTGTTTAGTAGGGTTCGTAATTTTACCCGCAGTTTTAGTTGGGTTCGTACTTTTACCCGGAGTTTTACTTGGGTTCGTAATTTTACCCGGACTTTTTAGTTGGGTTCGTATTTTTTACCCGGACTTTTAGTTGGGTTCGTAATTTTACCCGGACTTTTTAGTTGGGTTCGTATTTTTGACCCGGACTTTTAGTTGGGTTCGTAATTTTACCCGGAGTTTTAGTTGGGTTCGTAATTTTACCCGGAGTTTCACTTGGGTTCGTAATTTTACCCGGATTTTTTAGTTGGGTTCGTATTTTTTACCCGGACTTTTAGTTGGGTTCGTAATTTTACCCGGACTTTTTAGTTGGGTTCGTATTTTTTACCCGGACTTTTAGTTGGGTTCGTAATTTTACCCGGAGTTTTAGTTGGGTTCGTAATTTTACCCGGAGTTTTACTTGGGTTCGTAAATTTACCCGGACTTTTTAGTTGGGGTCGTATTTTTTACCCGGAGTTTTAGTTGGGTTCGTAATTTTACCCGGACGTTTTAGTTGGGTTCGTATTTTTTACCCGGAATTTTAGTTGGGTTCTTAATTTTACCCGGAGTTTTAGTTGGGTTCGTATTTTTTACCCGGAGTTTTAATTGGGTTCGTATCTTTTACCCGGAGTTTTAGTTGGGTTCGTATTTTTACCCGGAGTTTTAGTTGTGTTGGTAATTTTACCCGGAGTTTTAGTTGGGTTCATATTTTTTACCGGACTTTTTAGTTGGGTTCGTATTTTTTACCCGGAGTTTTAGTTGGGTTCGTATTTTTTACCCGGAGTTTTAGTTGGGTTCGTATTTTTACCCGGAGTTTTAGTTGGGTTCGTATTCTTACCCGGAGTTTTAGTTGGGTTCGTATTTTTTACCCGAACTTTTTAGTTGGGTTAGTATTTTTGCCCGGAGTTTTAGTTGGGTTCGTATTTTTTACCCGGAGTTTTAGTTGGGTTCGTATTTTTTACCCGGAGTTTTAGTTGGGTTCGTATTTTTACCCGGAGTTTTAGTTGGGTTCGTATTTTTACCCGGAATTTTAGTTGGGTTCGTATTTTTTACCCGGAGATTTAGTTGGGTTCGTATTTTTACCCGGAGTTTTAGTTGGGTTCGTATTTTTACCCGGAGTTTTAGTTGGGTTCGTATTTTTTACCCGGACTTTTTAGTTGGGTTAGTATTTTTGCCCGGAGTTTTAGTTGGGTTCGTATTTTTTTACCCGGAGTTTTAGTTGGGTTCTAAATGTTACCCGGACTTTTTTGTTTGGTTCGTATTTTTTACCCGGAGTTTTAGTTGGGTTCGTAATTTTACCCGCACTTTTTAGTTGGGTTCGTAATTTTACCCGGAGTTTTAGTTGGGTTCGCAATTTTACCCGGAGTTTTAGTTGGGTTCGTAATTTTACCCGGAGTTTTTAGTTGGGTTCGTATTTTTTACCCGGACTTTTAGTTGGGTTCGTAATTTTACCCGGAGTTTTAGTTGGGTTCGTAATTTTACCCGGAGTTTTACTTGGGTTCGTAAATTTACCCGGACTTTTTAGTTGGGGTCGTATTTTTTACCCGGAGTTTTAGTTGGGTTCGTAATTTTACCCGGACGTTTTAGTTGGGTTCGTATTTTTTACCCGGAATTTTAGTTGGGTTCTTAATTTTACCCGGAGTTTTAGTTGGGTTCGTATTTTTTACCCGGAGTTTTAATTGGGTTCGTATCTTTTACCCGGAGTTTTAGTTGGGTTCGTATTTTTACCCGGAGTTTTAGTTGTGTTGGTAATTTTACCCGGAGTTTTAGTTGGGTTCATATTTTTTACCGGACTTTTTAGTTGGGTTCGTATTTTTTACCCGGAGTTTTAGTTGGGTTCGTATTTTTTACCCGGAGTTTTAGTTGGGTTCGTATTTTTACCCGGAGTTTTAGTTGGGTTCGTATTCTTACCCGGAGTTTTAGTTGGGTTCGTATTTTTTACCCGAACTTTTTAGTTGGGTTAGTATTTTTGCCCGGAGTTTTAGTTGGGTTCGTATTTTTTACCCGGAGTTTTAGTTGGGTTCGTATTTTTTACCCGGAGTTTTAGTTGGGTTCGTATTTTTACCCGGAGTTTTAGTTGGGTTCGTATTTTTACCCGGAATTTTAGTTGGGTTCGTATTTTTTACCCGGAGATTTAGTTGGGTTCGTATTTTTACCCGGAGTTTTAGTTGGGTTCGTATTTTTACCCGGAGTTTTAGTTGGGTTCGTATTTTTTACCCGGACTTTTTAGTTGGGTTAGTATTTTTGCCCGGAGTTTTAGTTGGGTTCGTATTTTTTTACCCGGAGTTTTAGTTGGGTTCTAAATGTTACCCGGACTTTTTTGTTTGGTTCGTATTTTTTACCCGGAGTTTTAGTTGGGTTCGTAATTTTACCCGCACTTTTTAGTTGGGTTCGTAATTTTACCCGGAGTTTTAGTTGGGTTCGCAATTTTACCCGGAGTTTTAGTTGGGTTCGTAATTTTACCCGGAGTTTTAGTTGGGTTCGCAATTTTACCCGGAGTTTTACTTGGGTTCGTAATTTTACCCGGACTTTTTAGTTGGGTTCGTATTTTTTACCCGGACTTTTAGTTGGGTTCGTAATTTTACCCGGAGTTTTAGTTGGGTTCGTAATTTTACCCGGAGTTTTAGTTGGGTTCGTAATTTTACCCGGAGTTTTACTTGGGTTCGTAATTTTACCCGGAGTTTTACTTGGGTTCGTAATTTTACCCGGAGTTTTAGTTGGGTTCGTAATTTTACCCGGAGTTTTAGTTGGGTTCGTAATTTTACCCGGACTTTTGAGTTGGGTTCGTATTTTTTACCCGGACTTTTAGTTGGGTTCGTAATTTTACCCGGAGTTTTAGTTGGGTTCGTATTTTTTACCCGGAGTTTTAGTTAGGTTCGTATTTTTTACCCGGAGTTTTAGTTGGGTTCGTATTTTTACCCGGAGTTTTAGTTGTGTTGGTAATTTTACCCGGAGTTTTAGTTGGGTTCATATTTTTTACCGGACTTTTTAGTTGGGTTCGTATTTTTTACCCGGAGTTTTAGTTGGGTTCGTATTTTTTACCCGGAGTTTTAGTTGGGTTCGTATTTTTACCCGGAGTTTTAGTTGGGTTCGTATTTTTACCCGGAGTTTTAGTTGGGTTCGTATTTTTTACCCGGACTTTTTAGTTGGGTTAGCATTTTTGCCCGGAGTTTTAGTTGGGTTCGTATTTTTACCCGGAGTTTTAGTTGGGTTCGTAATTTTACCCGGAGTTTTAGTTGGGTTCGTATTTTTTACCCGGAGTTTTAGTTGGGTTCGTATTTTTACCCGGAGTTTTAGTTGGGTTCGTATTTTTACCCGGAGTTTTAGTTGGGTTCGTATTTTTTACCCGGACTTTTTAGTTGGGTTAGCATTTTTGCCCGGAGTTTTAGTTGGGTTCGTATTTTTTACCCGGACTTTTAGTTGGGTTCGTAATTTTACCCGGAGTTTTAGTTGGGTTCGTAATTTTACCCGGAGTTTTAGTTGGGTTCGTAATTTTACCCGGAGTTTTACTTGGGTTCGTAATTTTACCCGGAGTTTTACTGGGGTTCGTAATTTTACCCGAAGTTTTAGTTGGGTTCGTAATTTTACCCGGAGTTTTAGTTGGGTTCGTAAATTTACCCGGACTTTTTAGTTGGGTTCGTATTTTTTACCCGGACTTTTAGTTGGGTTCGTAATTTTACCCGGAGTTTTAGTTGGGTTCGTATTTTTTACCCGGGGTTTTAGTTGGGTTCGTATTTTTTACCCGGAGTTTTAGTTGGGTTCGTATTTTTACCCGGAGTTTTAGTTGTGTTGGTAATTTTACCCGGAGTTTTAGTTGGGTTCATATTTTTTACCGGACTTTTTAGTTGGGTTCGTATTTTTTACCCGGAGTTTTAGTTGGGTTCGTATTTTTTACCCGGAGTTTTAGTTGGGTTCGTATTTTTACCCGGAGTTTTAGTTGGGTTCGTATTTTTACCCGGAGTTTTAGTTGGGTTCGTATTTTTTACCCGGACTTTTTAGTTGGGTTAGTATTTTTGCCCGGAGTTTTAGTTGGGTTCGTATTTTTACCCGGAGTTTTAGTTGGGTTCGTATTTTTACCCGGAGTTTTAGTTGGGTCCGTATTTTTTACCCGGAGTTTTAGTTGGGTTCGTATTTTTACCCGGAGTTTTAGTTCGGTTCGTATTTTTTCCCGGAGTTTTAGTTGGGTTCGTATTTTTTACCCGGACTTTTTAGTTGGGTTAGTATTTTTGTCCGGAGTTTTAGTTGGGTTCGAATTTTTTTACCCGGAGTTTTAGTTGGGTTCTAAATGTTACCCGGACTTTTTTGTTTGGTTCGAATTTTTTACCCGGAGTTTTAGTTGGGTTCGTAATTTTACCCGCACTTTTTAGTTGGGTTCGTAATTTTACCCGGAGTTTTAGTTGGGTTCGCAATTTTACCCGGAGTTTTAGTTGGGTTCGTAATTTTACCCGGAGTTTTAGTTGGGTTCGTAATTTTACCCGGAGTTTTACTTGGGTTCGTAATTTTACCCGGACTTTTTAGTTGGGTTCGTATTTTTTACCCGGACTTTTAGTTGGGTTCGTAATTTTACCCGGAGTTTTAGTTGGGTTCGTAATTTTACCCGGAGTTTTAGTTGGGTTCGTAATTTTACCCGGAGTTTTACTTGGGTTCGTAATTTTACCCGGAGTTTTACTTGGGTTCGTAATTTTACCCGGAGTTTTAGTTGGGTTCGTAATTTTACCCGGAGTTTTAGTTGGGTTCGTAATTTTACCCGGACTTTTTAGTTGGGTTCGTATTTTTTACCCGGACTTTTAGTTGGGTTCGTAATTTTACCCGGAGTTTTAGTTGGGTTCGTATTTTTTACCCGGAGTTTTAGTTGGGTTCGTATTTTTTACCCGGAGTTTTAGTTGGGTTCGTATTTTTACCCGGAGTTTTAGTTGTGTTGGTAACTTTACCCGGAGTGTTAGTTGGGTTCATATTTTTTACCGGACTTTTTAGTTGGGTTCGTATTTTTTACCCGGAGTTTTAGTTGGGTTCGTATTTTTTACCCGGAGTTTTAGTTGGGTTCGTATTTTTACCCGGAGTTTTAGTTGGGTTCGTATTTTTACCCGGAGTTTTAGTTGGGTTCGTATTTTTTACCCGGACTTTTTAGTTGGGTTAGCATTTTTGCCCGGAGTTTTAGTTGGGTTCGTATTTTTACCCGGAGTTTTAGTTGGGTTCGTAATTTTACCCGGAGTTTTAGTTGGGTTCGTATTTTTTACCCGGAGTTTTGGTTGGGTTCGTATTTTTACCCGGAGTTTTAGTTGGGTTCGTATTTTTACCCGGAGTTTTAGTTGGGTTCGTATTTTTTACCCGGAGTTTTAGTTGGGTTCGTATTTTTACCCGGAGTTTTAGTTGGGTTCGTATTTTTACCCGGAGTTTTAGTTGGGTTCGTATTTTTTACCCGGAGTTTTAGTTGGGTTCGTATTTTTACCCGGAGTTTTAGTTGGGTTCGTATTTTTTACCCGGAGTTTTAGTTGGGTTCGTATTTTTTTACCCGGAGTTTTAGTTGGGTTCTAAATGTTACCCGGACTTTTTTGTTTGGTTCGAATTTTTTACCCGGAGTTTTAGTTGGGTTCGTAATTTTACCCGCACTTTTTAGTTGGGTTCGTAATTTTACCCGGAGTTTTAGTTGGGTTCGCAATTTTACCCGGAGTTTTAGTTGGGTTCGTAATTTTACCCGGAGTTTTAGTTGGGTTCGTAATTTTACCCGGAGTTTTACTTGGGTTCGTAATTTTACCCGGACTTTTTAGTTGGGTTCGTATTTTTTACCCGGACTTTTAGTTGGGTTCGTAATTTTACCCGGAGTTTTAGTTGGGTTCGTAATTTTACCCGGAGTTTTAGTTGGGTTCGTAATTTTACCCGGAGTTTTACTTGGGTTCGTAATTTTACCCGGAGTTTTACTTGGGTTCGTAATTTTACCCGGAGTTTTAGTTGGGTTCGTAATTTTACCCGGAGTTTTAGTTGGGTTCGTAATTTTACCCGGACTTTTTAGTTGGGTTCGTATTTTTTACCCGGACTTTTAGTTGGGTTCGTAATTTTACCCGGAGTTTTAGTTGGGTTCGTATTTTTTACCCGGAGTTTTAGTTGGGTTCGTATTTTTACCCGGAGTTTTAGTTGTGTTGGTAACTTTACCCGGAGTGTTAGTTGGGTTCATATTTTTTACCGGACTTTTTAGTTGGGTTCGTATTTTTTACCCGGAGTTTTAGTTGGGTTCGTATTTTTTACCCGGAGTTTTAGTTGGGTTCGTATTTTTACCCGGAGTTTTAGTTGGGTTCGTATTTTTACCCGGAGTTTTAGTTGGGTTCGTATTTTTTACCCGGACTTTTTAGTTGGGTTAGCATTTTTGCCCGGAGTTTTAGTTGGGTTCGTATTTTTACCCGGAGTTTTAGTTGGGTTCGTAATTTTACCCGGAGTTTTAGTTGGGTTCGTATTTTTTACCCGGAGTTTTAGTTGGGTTCGTATTTTTACCCGGAGTTTTAGTTGGGTTCGTATTTTTACCCGGAGTTTTAGTTGGGTTTGTATTTTTTACCCGGACTTTTTAGTTGGGTTAGCATTTTTGCCCGGAGTTTTAGTTGGGTTCGTATTTTTTACCCGGACTTTTGTTGGGTTCGTAATTTTACCCGGAGTTTTAGTTGGGTTCGTAATTTTACCCGGAGTTTTAGTTGGGTTCGTAATTTTACCCGGAGTTTTACTTGGGTTCGTAATTTTACCCGGAGTTTTACTTGGGTTCGTAATTTTACCCGGAGTTTTAGTTGGGTTCGTAATTTTACCCGGAGTTTTAGTTGGGTTCGTAATTTTACCCGGACTTTTTAGTTGGGTTCGTATTTTTTACCCGGACTTTTAGTTGGGTTCGTAATTTTACCCGGAGTTTTAGTTGGGTTCGTATTTTTTACCCGGAGTTTTAGTTGGGTTCGTATTTTTTACCCGGAGTTTTAGTTGGGTTCGTATTTTTACCCGGAGTTTTAGTTGTGTTGGTAATTTTACCCGGAGTTTTAGTTGGGTTCATATTTTTTACCGGACTTTTTAGTTGGGTTCGTATTTTTTACCCGGAGTTTTAGTTGGGTTCGTATTTTTTACCCGGAGTTTTAGTTGGGTTCGTATTTTTACCCGGAGTTTTAGTTGGGTTCGTATTTTTACCCGGAGTTTTAGTTGGGTTCGTATTTTTTACCCTGACTTTTTAGTTGGGTTAGCATTTTTGCCCGGAGTTTTAGTTGGGTTCGTATTTTTACCCGGAGTTTTAGTTGGGTTCGTAATTTTACCCGGAGTTTTAGTTGGGTTCGTATTTTTTACCCGGAGGTTTAGTTGGGTTCGTATTTTTACCCGGAGTTTTAGTTGGGTTCGTATTTTTACCCGGAGTTTTAGTTGGGTTCGTATTTTTTACCCGGACTTTTTAGTTGGGTTAGCATTTTTGCCCGGAGTTTTAGTTGGGTTCGTATTTTTTACCCGGACTTTTAGTTGGGTTCGTAATTTTACCCGGAGTTTTAGTTGGGTTCGTAATTTTACCCGGAGTTTTAGTTGGGTTCGTAATTTTACCCGGAGTTTTACTTGGGTTCGTAATTTTACCCGGAGTTTTACTTGGGTTCGTAATTTTACCCGGAGTTTTAGTTGGGTTCGTAATTTTACCCGGAGTTTTAGTTGGGTTCGTAATTTTACCCGGACTTTTTAGTTGGGTTCGTATTTTTTACCCGGACTTTTAGTTGGGTTCGTAATTTTACCCGGAGTTTTAGTTGGGTTCGTATTTTTTACCCGGAGTTTTAGTTGGGTTCGTATTTTTTACCCGGAGTTTTAGTTGGGTTCGTATTTTTACCCGGAGTTTTAGTTGTGTTGGTAATTTTACCCGGAGTTTTAGTTGGGTTCATATTTTTTACCGGACTTTTTAGTTGGGTTCGTATTTTTTACCCGGAGTTTTAGTTGGGTTCGTATTTTTTACCCGGAGTTTTAGTTGGGTTCGTATTTTTACCCGGAGTTTTAGTTGGGTTCGTATTTTTACCCGGAGTTTTAGTTGGGTTCGTATTTTTTACCCGGACTTTTTAGTTGGGTTAGTATTTTTGCCCGGAGTTTTAGTTGGGTTCGTATTTTTACCCGGAGTTTTAGTTGGGTTCGTATTTTTACCCGGAGTTTTAGTTGGGTCCGTATTTTTTACCCGGAGTTTTAGTTGGGTTCGTATTTTTACCCGGAGTTTTAGTTCGGTTCGTATTTTTACCCGGAGTTTTAGTTGGGTTCGTATTTTTTACCCGGACTTTTTAGTTGGGTTAGTATTTTTGTCCGGAGTTTTAGTTGGGTTCGTATTTTTTTACCCGGAGTTTTAGTTGGGTTCTAAATGTTACCCGGACTTTTTTGTTTGGTTCGAATTTTTTACCCGGAGTTTTAGTTGGGTTCGTAATTTTGCCCGCACTTTTTAGTTGGGTTCGTAATTTTACCCGGAGTTTTAGTTGGGTTCGCAATTTTACCCGGAGTTTTAGTTGGGTTCGTAATTTTACCCGGAGTTTTAGTTGGGTTCGTAATTTTACCCGGAGTTTTACTTGGGTTCGTAATTTTACCCGGACTTTTTAGTTGGGTTCGTATTTTTTACCCGGACTTTTAGTTGGGTTCGTAATTTTACCCGGAGTTTTAGTTGGGTTCGTAATTTTACCCGGAGTTTTAGTTGGGTTCGTAATTTTACCCGGAGTTTTACTTGGGTTCGTAATTTTACCCGGAGTTTTACTTGGGTTCGTAATTTTACCCGGAGTTTTAGTTGGGTTCGTAATTTTACCAGGAGTTTTAGTTGGGTTCGTAATTTTACCCGGACTTTTTAGTTGGGTTCGTATTTTTTACCCGGACTTTTAGTTGGGTTCGTAATTTTACCCGGAGTTTTAGTTGGGTTCGTATTTTTTACCCGGAGTTTTAGTTGGGTTCGTATTTTTTACCCGGAGTTTTAGTTGGGTTCGTATTTTTACCCGGAGTTTTAGTTGTGTTGGTAACTTTACCCGGAGTGTTAGTTGGGTTCATATTTTTTACCGGACTTTTTAGTTGGGTTCGTATTTTTTACCCGGAGTTTTAGTTGGGTTCGTATTTTTTACCCGGAGTTTTAGTTGGGTTCGTATTTTTACCCGGAGTTTTAGTTGGGTTCGTATTTTTACCCGGAGTTTTAGTTGGGTTCGTATTTTTTACCCGGACTTTTTAGTTGGGTTAGCATTTTTGCCCGGAGTTTTAGTTGGGTTCGTATTTTTACCCGGAGTTTTAGTTGGGTTCGTAATTTTACCCGGAGTTTTAGTTGGGTTCGTATTTTTTACCCGGAGTTTTAGTTGGGTTCGTATTTTTACCCGGAGTTTTAGTTGGGTTCGTATTTTTACCCGGAGTTTTAGTTGGGTTTGTATTTTTTACCCGGACTTTTTAGTTGGGTTAGCATTTTTGCCCGGAGTTTTAGTTGGGTTCGTATTTTTTACCCGGACTTTTAGTTGGGTTCGTAATTTTACCCGGAGTTTTAGTTGGGTTCGTAATTTTACCCGGAGTTTTAGTTGGGTTCGTAATTTTACTCGGAGTTTTACTTGGGTTCGTAATTTTACCCGGAGTTTTACTTGGGTTCGTAATTTTACCCGGAGTTTTAGTTGGGTTCGTAATTTTACCCGGAGTTTTAGTTGGGTTCGTAATTTTACCCGGACTTTTTAGTTGGGTTCGTATTTTTTACCCGGACTTTTAGTTGGGTTCGTAATTTTACCCGGAGTTTTAGTTGGGTTCGTATTTTTTACCCGGAGTTTTAGTTGGGTTCGTATTTTTTACCCGGAGTTTTAGTTGGGTTCGTATTTTTACCCGGAGTTTTAGTTGTGTTGGTAATTTTACCCGGAGTTTTAGTTGGGTTCATATTTTTTACCGGACTTTTTAGTTGGGTTAGTATTTTTTACCCGGAGTTTTAGTTGGGTTCGTATTTTTTACCCGGAGTTTTAGTTGGGTTCGTATTTTTACCCGGAGTTTTAGTTGGGTTCGTATTTTTACCCGGAGTTTTAGTTGGGTTCGTATTTTTTACCCGGACTTTTTAGTTGGGTTAGTATTTTTGCCCGGAGTTTTAGTTGGGTTCGTATTTTTACCCGGAGTTTTAGTTGGGTTCGTATTTTTACCCGGAGTTTTAGTTGGGTCCGTATTTTTTACCCGGAGTTTTAGTTGGGTTCGTATTTTTACCCGGAGTTTTAGTTCGGTTCGTATTTTTACCCGGAGTTTTAGTTGGGTTCGTATTTTTTACCCGGACTTTTTAGTTGGGTTAGTATTTTTGTCCGGAGTTTTAGTTGGGTTCGTATTTTTTTACCCGGAGTTTTAGTTGGGTTCTAAATGTTACCCGGACTTTTTTGTTTGGTTCGAATTTTTTACCCGGAGTTTTAGTTGGGTTCGTAATTTTACCCGCACTTTCCCAGATAGCACCAATAGTCCCATGGATGTCCCTATTATGTCCATTATACGTCTGACGGTCCACGGACTAAAAATGGACGATACATGGACGTTTTCATACGGACGTCCTATGGACAATTACAAAATACGTCCTATGGACATCCATTTATAACTGTCCAGACATTTCTGACCTACATAGCCAATTAACTTCATGTGGACGCCTGTTATAGTTTGTTATAGTTTATATTCCCCTTCAATCCGTCAATAAAAATATTATTCTACGTAGGTAGACAGTAGTGCAGAAAATTACCTGAACAATCGTTTACTTTGCAACATTTTTAAGAAATATCGACTACCTAGCGCCGATTATCCTACATATCCCTGAATAGATAGGTATCCAGATTATAAAAAGTACCAAATACAGAAAAAGGAAAGGGCCTTCCCAGTTTTTAAAGTTTATCGCCATAATACAGATTTGGTAAGAAGTGCGTGGTTGTCAGGTTTCACGATGTATTTGTACGTTGATAACAGGGTGAAAAGTAAAATGCAAATTCTATTCCGAATTTTATGAACTGCGACATTTTAAATAAACAACTTTAAGCTATATTGATAAATAACAATTGAGACGAAATGAGAATAATATAGCCATAAAAATAACCAACAATCTGGCACGGAGGATTAGCTGAGTTATCTGGCAACCTCGCCTACCACTAGCCCATTGCGGTTGCGCGTTGGCCGGTTGGGTGCCCGTGTTCCTGTCTATGCCGTGTTGTAATGGCGGATAGTTTACAACGTGTAGCGTTTTCTGCGTATTCCACTTTAGGTCTGGTCTGTTCATGCTGTGACGAAGTTGTGGAAGTGGTGAAAGTAACTGGTAAGTTAAACAACTTGTATTTGTAGCATCAAATATGGCGCGTTTGCCTTTGTAGTCGTTGAATTGCCGGTGGTATCATATAGCACCGCCAATTCCACGATTACTGGTATGTGTCTGTGCCACAAAGGGAATATAAACGTATAGTACAATACAAGTGACAAAGTTATGCTTTGTGTCATTTTAAAATTATCGGTAACAACGCGAATGCATGCTGCATATATAATTATTTATCTTATGTTATAGGTTCACCCTGTCGAGTTAGTAATCAACCATTTATTCATTACAAATTCAATAATGCACAAATATAAAGTTAAACGTAATTCATACCGTAAAGCTCAAAACAGATCAAATAGCGTATTTGATAATTTAGATGACAAGTTTAATTCGCATGATGTATCTGATAATGAATTTTACTCTGAGTTTAAAGAGAATGTGAATATTTTGTATCATAGTCAAAACTCACAATCTGAAAGCACAGTCAGTGTGGCTCAAAACAGAACAGAGGAAAACAGAGGAGTTGAACATTTGGACGACAATTTTAATTCGCATGAAGTATCTATGCATGAATTTGACGCTGTATTTGAAGAGAATGTGAATGTTTTGTATCATGGTCAAAACTCGCAATCGAAAAGCACAGCTGGTGTAGATACTTCAGATATTAATGAACAAACATTAAAGGAAACACCGGAAAATTTTGCTAACTTCCTTGCAAACTGGGCAACTCAGTTTTGTATTCCCCATGTTGCTTTAACTCCTTTGTTATCTGCTATTAACAAATATTTTGGTACAAATATGCCTTCCTGTGCAAGAACACTACTTAATACACCCAGAAAGTTAAACATAGAGGTTATCGAACCTGGCACCTATTTTCATTTTGGAGTGACAGTAGCAGTCACAAAATTATTAAATGAAAGCAAATTACTAAATAGTTTACAGAGCGTAAATATATGCGTAAATATCGATGGCCTTCCGATCAGTAAGTCAAATGGTAGTCAGTTGTATCCTATTTTATGTAATCTACATGGCAATTATGCAGCGGTCGAAGTTATTGGAATATATCATGGTTTTTCTAAACCAAAAGATGCCAATTGTTTTCTGACTCATTTTGTAGATGAAATAGTGAAATTAACGAAAGATGGTTTTTTGTACAATGGGCGGGTATATCCATTTAAACTGCTCGGCCTTATTTGTGATGCACCAGCCAAATCGTTTGTTTCATTTACAAAGGGTCATACAGGATACAATTCTTGTAGTAAGTGTCATGTTGAAGGAAACTTTGTTAAAAATCGTATTTGTTTTTCTCAAACTAACAATTTACGATTTCGCAATGATGTTGATTTTAGACAACAAATTGATCAAGATCATCATAATGGCACTTCCTTATTAGAATCCATTCCTGATTTTGATATGGTTAAAAGTATTCCACTTGACCCTATGCACCTGCTTTATTTGGGAGTTGTTAGAAAATTACTTGTCTTGTGGGTTTACGGGAAACCACCTCAAAAACTACCCTTCATTAAAATAAATCAAATTTCAGAAATGCTAATTGCACAGAAACCGATCATACCATGCGAGTTTGTAAGGAAACCGCGTTCATTATCGGAACTTAAACATTTCAAAGCTACTGAGTTTAGACAATTTCTATGCTACACAGGTCCCTTGGTTTTAAAATCTGTTTTATCTACCGATATGTACACAAATTTTCTATGTCTCCATGTAGCCACAGTAATTTTCTCGCAACGAGACTATTTGATAGAATTTGGCGAATATGCTCATTCTCTGCTGAAATACTTCATTGAGACCTTTATTCTACTTTATGGGGAAGAGCATGCTTCCCATAATGTTCATAATTTGATTCATCTTTACGAAGATACAAAAACATTTGGCACCTTAGAAAATTTTTCGTCTTTTCCATTTGAAAATTATTTACAGACATTTAAACGTTTGGTTAGAAAAGGTGATAAACCCTTGCAACAGATTGTAAAACGAAAGTTGGAAGAAAATAGCTGCCAGAATGAACCAGGAATCATTACAAACGAGTCTCACACAGTTGTACCAAAATATGAACATTCTAACGGTCCAGTACTGAATAATCTCCAGGGTTGTGTACAGTTTAAACAACTTGAGTTAGCATCATTTACCTTGAAACGATCAGACGGAGACAATTGCTGCGTTTTAAATGACAACAGTATTATTTATGTAAAAAATTTTATTAGAAAAGACGGCACATTATTTTTAATAGGTCATAAGTACCAAAAAATAGAAGACTTCTACTTAGAGCCATGCAGGTCATCACTAATAAATATTTTTGTTGTCAGTGAGCAAGGAGAGTTATCTGCATGGAATGTAACCGACGTAAAAGTTAAGGTTATAAAAATGACATACAAGAATAAATTTCTGGTAGTTCCACTTATCCATACAAGCTAAAGAAATAATATAGAAATACTAGTTCATCATATATATTATATATAGTCTAACATAAAATTTATTATTTTTTCTAATGTTTTCATATTTGATCTGTTTTGACGGGTTGCAATGTTTCATGATTTATATATGGCTTAAAGTTAGTAAGAATTAAAAAAAAAAAATGGAGAAGTCGTGGTCCGTAATAAAATTTCCGGATGAAAACGCGGTTGAAGCGGTGCCAACAACATGGTTATGTGGAAACCATTGCTTTTGGCCCCCATGGAGTAAAGACAGAATCAACACAGCTATCAAAAACTGCAAGCCTCCGGATGTTGAGTCATGGCAAAAATATCCCTTCACCTCGTTTAGAAACAACGTGTTTGGTAAGTTACCATTAGAATTGCATTTCTATATTACATTATGTTCCAAATTCTTAGATGACTATGATTCTGCAAGAAAAAAAATAGAGAAAGCAACTTTTATGAGTGATTTAGATTCACAAGCTGATTCTTCTCATTCGGATTCAGGGCATCGTAAAAGAAGGAAGATTCTGACAACAACCTTAACAAGATTCGCATCGTTTGAACTTAGTGAGTCAGATGATGCTGATGCTCCCAGTTCATTACCAGTCCCACCTAAATATAGAGGTAACTTTTGAGTAACGCTTGTGATTTAAATAATATCAATATTGAATTCAATTGTCTAATCCACACTTTCACATAAACTTCCAATAAGTCTGTTTTGTCGTAGGGATTGAAAAGAATAAACAAAGGAATCGCTACCAAAATGAAATTGATAGAGACAACAGTGTTGGGACAGACAACGTTTCAGCAATTACACATTTTTTTGACAATACAGAAAATATTTCATCTGGCCATGGTACGCCACAGCTGCAGCAAATAACTGGTAAGCTTATACAAACCATGGTCTTATACAAACCATTGCAAATTCGTTTGAATGGTTTTCATATAATATAAAAATTGAATCCAATTGTCTAATCCACACTTTTACATAAACTTCTAACTAGTCTGTTTTGTCGTAGGGATTGAAAAGAAGATAGAAAGGAATCTGTACACAAATGAAAATGAGAGAGACAAAAATAGGACAGCCCTGGTTTCAGCAACTACACATAATAATAATAATAATACAGAAAATATTTCATCTGGCCATAGTATGACAGAACTACAGCAGATAACTGGTAAGCTTATACAAACCTATCGTCTTATAAACTATTTAAACTATTGCTTGAAATTGAAATTGGTTGAATGGTTTATATAAGATCGCTATCTATTTATAGGATACTTGAAGCAAATAATACGAAAACAAAATATCCTCCAAAGCACTATAACAGATCTAGGGGAGGATATAACCGAAATAAAAAGGAAAATGGACCAAAAGACTCACTCTACTGTTGATGACACAGTCACTATCTTCACTATCTTAAATCTCCCAATAGACTGTGACACAGATTTACAGCACTTGGAAGATTATCTCAATGGAGACGTGCAAATGAATTCTGCGGTAAGATCACATTCTGGGTCGTTCATTCATTATGTACTTTTAAAATCGTAATATTATTATAGGTAAGAGACGTGGCCACGTCAGGGGGGAAAGATGTCTACGAACTAGTGTACAGAGCCACTCAGAAGCTAATAACAAATAGATTTGCTTCAAACTACAGCTACTTTGGACGCCTGAAGAAATCAAAATTCTCTTCACTAAAATTGAACGAACTGTTAAAAAGTTAGTACATATCTAACTTCATTTATTTTGTATACATTTCTAATCACGTTATCTTTTCCAGAAGCAGCTCTTAAAGTGTTTGAAAATAGTACCGAGAAAGATGCAGAGGTGGCCATTGCGAAATGGCTTCGGCGTTGTACTGAACGGGCCAAGAAAAAAGAAAACACCCAGGTTCAAATGTTATAAATTGCATGCTGTGCTCATTGACGAATATTCTTCTTCCCTCGATCTTCGCCTCGAGACATCTGCGGTAGAATCGCGAAAATAAAAAAAATGTAATTATATTATAGTAATATATCTTTTGTATTATTTTATATAAGAAATAAAACGTTGTATTCGAGATTTAACAGTATTTATTGTACTACAATTTCCAAAAAAACGTCCACTTCTGGACGTCCACACAGCACACAGGGCGGGACGTCCAAATGATGTTGATGATGTACGCTTGATGGATGTCCAATGTTGTGACAAACGGATGCAGAAAGGACGTCCAGTGAGCGTCCACTGGACAGTAATGGACGTACTACGGACGTTTAGTAGTCCACTGACGGATGCTTTATGGACATCCATGGGATTACTTTGTGTTGTCTGGGTTTTAGTTGGGTTCGTAATTTTACCCGGAGTTTTAGTTGGGTTCGCAATTTTACCCGGAGTTTTAGTTGGGTTCGTAATTTTACCCGGAGTTTTAGTTGGGTTCGTAATTTTACCCGGAGTTTTACTTGGGTTCGTAATTTTACCCGGACTTTTTAGTTGGGTTCGTATTTTTTACCCGGACTTTTAGTTGGGTTCGTAATTTTACCCGGAGTTTTAGTTGGGTTCGTAATTTTACCCGGAGTTTTAGTTGGGTTCGTAATTTTACCCGGAGTTTTACTTGGGTTCGTAATTTTACCCGGAGTTTTACTTGGGTTCGTAATTTTACCCGGAGTTTTAGTTGGGTTCGTAATTTTACCCGGAGTTTTAGTTGGGTTCGTAATTTTACCCGGACTTTTTAGTTGGGTTCGTATTTTTTACCCGGACTTTTAGTTGGGTTCGTAATTTTACCCGGAGTTTTAGTTGGGTTCGTATTTTTTACCCGGAGTTTTAGTTGGGTTCGTATTTTTTACCCGGAGTTTTAGTTGGGTTCGTATTTTTACCCGGAGTTTTAGTTGTGTTGGTAACTTTACCCGGAGTGTTAGTTGGGTTCATATTTTTTACCGGACTTTTTAGTTGGGTTCGTATTTTTTACCCGGAGTTTTAGTTGGGTTCGTATTTTTTACCCGGAGTTTTAGTTGGGTTCGTATTTTTACCCGGAGTTTTAGTTGGGTTCGTATTTTTACCCGGAGTTTTAGTTGGGTTCGTATTTTTTACCCGGACTTTTTAGTTGGGTTAGCATTTTTGCCCGGAGTTTTAGTTGGGTTCGTATTTTTACCCGGAGTTTTAGTTGGGTTCGTAATTTTACCCGGAGTTTTAGTTGGGTTCGTATTTTTTACCCGGAGTTTTAGTTGGGTTCGTATTTTTACCCGGAGTTTTAGTTGGGTTCGTATTTTTACCCGGAGTTTTAGTTGGGTTTGTATTTTTTACCCGGACTTTTTAGTTGGGTTAGCATTTTTGCCCGGAGTTTTAGTTGGGTTCGTATTTTTTACCCGGACTTTTAGTTGGGTTCGTAATTTTACCCGGAGTTTTAGTTGGGTTCGTAATTTTACCCGGAGTTTTAGTTGGGTTCGTAATTTTACCCGGAGTTTTACTTGGGTTCGTAATTTTACCCGGAGTTTTACTTGGGTTCGGAATTTTACCCGGAGTTTTAGTTGGGTTCGTAATTTTACCCGGAGTTTTAGTTGGGTTCGTAATTTTACCCGGACTTTTTAGTTGGGTTCGTATTTTTTACCCGGACTTTTAGTTGGGTTCGTAATTTTACCCGGAGTTTTAGTTGGGTTCGTATTTTTTACCCGGAGTTTTAGTTGGGTTCGTATTTTTTACCCGGAGTTTTAGTTGGGTTCGTATTTTTACCCGGAGTTTTAGTTGTGTTGGTAATTTTACCCGGACTTTTAGTTGGGTTCATATTTTTTACCGGACTTTTTAGTTGGGTTCGTATTTTTTACCCGGAGTTTTAGTTGGGTTCGTATTTTTTACCCGGAGTTTTAGTTGGGTTCGTATTTTTACCCGGAGTTTTAGTTGGGTTCGTATTTTTACCCGGAGTTTTAGTTGGGTTCGTATTTTTTACCCGGACTTTTTAGTTGGGTTAGTATTTTTGCCCGGAGTTTTAGTTGGGTTCGTATTTTTACCCGGAGTTTTAGTTGGGTTCTTATTTTTACCCGGAGTTTTAGTTGGGCCCGTATTTTTTACCCGGAGTTTTAGTTGGGTTCGTATTTTTACCCGGAGTTTTAGTTCGGTTCGTATTTTTACCCGGAGTTTTAGTTGGGTTCGTATTTTTTACCCGGACTTTTTAGTTGGGTTCGTATTTTTACCCGGAGTTTTAGTTGGGTTCGTATTTTTTACCCGGACTTTTTAGTTGGGTTAGTATTTTTGCCCGGAGTTTTAGTTGGGTTCGTATTTTTACCCGGAGTTTTAGTTGGGTTCGTATTTTTACCCGGAGTTTTAGTTGGGTCCGTATTTTTTACCCGGAGTTTTAGTTGGGTTCGTATTTTTACCCGGAGTTTTAGTTCGGTTCGTATTTTTACCCGGAGTTTTAGTTGGGTTCGTATTTTTTACCCGGACTTTTTAGTTGGGTTAGTATTTTTGTCCGGAGTTTTAGTTGGGTTCGTATTTTTTTACCCGGAGTTTTAGTTGGGTTCTAAATGTTACCCGGACTTTTTTGTTTGGTTCGAATTTTTTACCCGGAGTTTTAGTTGGGTTCGTAATTTTACCCGCACTTTTTAGTTGGGTTCGTAATTTTACCCGGAGTTTTAGTTGGGTTCGCAATTTTACCCGGAGTTTTAGTTGGGTTCGTATTTTTTTACCCGGAGTTTTAGTTGGGTTCTAAATGTTACCCGGACTTTTTTGTTTGGTTCGTATTTTTACCCGGAGTTTTAGTTGGGTACGTAATTTTACCCGGACTTTTTAGTTGGGTTCGTAATTTTACCCGGAGTTTTAGTTGGGTTCGTAATTTTACCCCGAGTTTTAGTTGGGTTCGTAATTTTACCCGGAGTTTTAGTTGGGTTCGTAATTTTACCCGGAGTTTTAGTTGGGTTCGTAATTTTACCCGGACTTTTTAGTTGGGTTCGTATTTTTACCCGGAGTTTTAGTTGGGTTCGTATTTTTACCCGGAGTTTTAGTTGGGTTCGTATTTTTTACCCGGACTTTTTAGTTGGGTTAGTATTTTTGCCCGGAGTTTTAGTTGGGTTCGTATTCTTACCCGGAGTTTTAGTTGGGTTCGTATCTTTACCCGGAGTTTTAGTTGGGTCCGTATTTTTTACCCGGAGTTTTAGTTGGGTTCGTATTTTTACCCGGAGTTTTAGTTGGGTTCATATTTTTTACCGGACTTTTTAGTTGAGTTCGTATTTTTTACCCGGAGTTTTAGTTGGGTTCGTATTTTTTACCCGGAGTTTTAGTTGGGTTCGTATTTTTACCCGGAGTTTTAGTTGGGTTCGTATTTTTACCCGGAGTTTTAGTTGGGTTCGTATTTTTTACCCGGACTTTTTAGTTGGGTTAGTATTTTTGCCCGGAGTTTTAGTTGGGTTCGTATTTTTACCCGGAGTTTTAGTTGGGTTCGTATTTTTACCCGGAGTTTTAGTTGGGTCCGTATTTTTTACCCGGAGTTTTAGTTGGGTTCGTATTTTTACCCGGAGTTTTAGTTCGGTTCGTATTTTTACCCGGAGTTTTAGTTGGGTTCGTATTTTTTACCCGGACTTTTTAGTTGGGTTAGTATTTTTGCCCGGAGTTTTAGTTGGGTTCGTATTTTTTTACCCGGAGTTTTAGTTGGGTTCTAAATGTTACCCGGACTTTTTTGTTTGGTTCGTATTTTTACCCGGAGTTTTAGTTGGGTTCGTAATTTTACCCGGACTTTTTAGTTGGGTTCGTAATTTTACCCGGAGTTTTAGTTGGGTTCGTAATTTTACCCCGAGTTTTAGTTGGGTTCGTAATTTTACCCGGAGTTTTAGTTGGGTTCGTAATTTTACCCGGAGTTTTAGTTGGGTTCGTAATTTTACCCGGACTTTTTAGTTGGGTTCGTATTTTTACCCGGAGTTTTAGTTGGGTTCGTATTTTTACCCGGAGTTTTAGTTGGGTTCGTATTTTTTACCCGGACTTTTTAGTTGGGTTAGTATTTTTGCCCGGAGTTTTAGTTGGGTTCGTATTCTTACCCGGAGTTTTAGTTGGGTTCGTAATTTTACCCGGAGTTTTAGTTGGGTTCGTAATTTTACCCGGAGTTTTAGTTGGGTTCGTAATTTTACCCGGAGTTTTAGTTGGGTTCGTAATTTTACCCGGAGTTTTACTTGGGTTCGTAATTTTACCCGGAGTTTTACTTGGGTTCGTAATTTTACCCGGAGTTTTAGTTGGGTTCGTAATTTTACCCGGAGTTTTAGTTGGGTTCGTAATTTTACCCGGACTTTTTAGTTGGGTTCGTATTTTTTACCCGGACTTTTAGTTGGGTTCGTAATTTTACCCGGAGTTTTAGTTGGGTTCGTATTTTTTACCCGGAGTTTTAGTTGGGTTCGTATTTTTTACCCGGAGTTTTAGTTGGGTTCGTATTTTTACCCGGAGTTTTAGTTGTGTTGGTAACTTTACCCGGAGTGTTAGTTGGGTTCATATTTTTTACCGGACTTTTTGGTTGGGTTCGTATTTTTTACCCGGAGTTTTAGTTGGGTTCGTATTTTTTACCCGGAGTTTTAGTTGGGTTCGTATTTTTACCCGGAGTTTTAGTTGGGTTCGTATTTTTACCCGGAGTTTTAGTTGGGTTCGTATTTTTTACCCGGACTTTTTAGTTGGGTTAGCATTTTTGCCCGGAGTTTTAGTTGGGTTCGTATTTTTACCCGGAGTTTTAGTTGGGTTCGTAATTTTACCCGGAGTTTTAGTTGGGTTCGTATTTTTTACCCGGAGTTTTAGTTGGGTTCGTATTTTTACCCGGAGTTTTAGTTGGGTTCGTATTTTTACCCGGAGTTTTAGTTGGGTTTGTATTTTTTACCCGGACTTTTTAGTTGGGTTAGCATTTTTGCCCGGAGTTTTAGTTGGGTTCGTATTTTTTACCCGGACTTTTAGTTGGGTTCGTAATTTTACCCGGAGTTTTAGTTGGGTTCGCAATTTTACCCGGAGTTTTAGTTGGGTTCGTAATTTTACCCGGAGTTTTAGTTGGGTTCGTAATTTTACCCGGAGTTTTACTTGGGTTCGTAATTTTACCCGGACTTTTTAGTTGGGTTCGTATTTTTTACCCGGACTTTTAGTTGGGTTCGTAATTTTACCCGGAGTTTTAGTTGGGTTCGTAATTTTACCCGGAGTTTTAGTTGGGTTCGTAATTTTACCCGGAGTTTTACTTGGGTTCGTAATTTTACCCGGAGTTTTACTTGGGTTCGTAATTTTACCCGGAGTTTTAGTTGGGTTCGTAATTTTACCCGGAGTTTTAGTTGGGTTCGTAATTTTACCCGGACTTTTTAGTTGGGTTCGTATTTTTTACCCGGACTTTTAGTTGGGTTCGTAATTTTACCCGGAGTTTTAGTTGGGTTCGTATTTTTTACCCGGAGTTTTAGTTGGGTTCGTATTTTTTACCCGGAGTTTTAGTTGGGTTCGTATTTTTACCCGGAGTTTTAGTTGTGTTGGTAACTTTACCCGGAGTGTTAGTTGGGTTCATATTTTTTACCGGACTTTTTAGTTGGGTTCGTATTTTTTACCCGGAGTTTTAGTTGGGTTCGTATTTTTTACCCGGAGTTTTAGTTGGGTTCGTATTTTTACCCGGAGTTTTAGTTGGGTTCGTATTTTTACCCGGAGTTTTAGTTGGGTTCGTATTTTTTACCCGGACTTTTTAGTTGGGTTAGCATTTTTGCCCGGAGTTTTAGTTGGGTTCGTATTTTTACCCGGAGTTTTAGTTGGGTTCGTAATTTTACCCGGAGTTTTAGTTGGGTTCGTATTTTTTACCCGGAGTTTTAGTTGGGTTCGTATTTTTACCCGGAGTTTTAGTTGGGTTCGTATTTTTACCCGGAGTTTTAGTTGGGTTTGTATTTTTTACCCGGACTTTTTAGTTGGGTTAGCATTTTTGCCCGGAGTTTTAGTTGGGTTCGTATTTTTTACCCGGACTTTTAGTTGGGTTCGTAATTTTACCCGGAGTTTTAGTTGGGTTCGTAATTTTACCCGGAGTTTTAGTTGGGTTCGTAATTTTACCCGGAGTTTTACTTGGGTTCGTAATTTTACCCGGAGTTTTACTTGGGTTCGTAATTTTACCCGGAGTTTTAGTTGGGTTCGTAATTTTACCCGGAGTTTTAGTTGGGTTCGTAATTTTACCCGGACTTTTTAGTTGGGTTCGTATTTTTTACCCGGACTTTTAGTTGGGTTCGTAATTTTACCCGGAGTTTTAGTTGGGTTCGTATTTTTTACCCGGAGTTTTAGTTGGGTTCGTATTTTTTACCCGGAGTTTTAGTTGGGTTCGTATTTTTACCCGGAGTTTTAGTTGTGTTGGTAATTTTACCCGGACTTTTAGTTGGGTTCATATTTTTTACCGGACTTTTTAGTTGGGTTCGTATTTTTTACCCGGAGTTTTAGTTGGGTTCGTATTTTTTACCCGGAGTTTTAGTTGGGTTCGTATTTTTACCCGGAGTTTTAGTTGGGTTCGTATTTTTACCCGGAGTTTTAGTTGGGTTCGTATTTTTTACCCGGACTTTTTAGTTGGGTTAGTATTTTTGCCCGGAGTTTTAGTTGGGTTCGTATTTTTACCCGGAGTTTTAGTTGGGTTCTTATTTTTACCCGGAGTTTTAGTTGGGCCCGTATTTTTTACCCGGAGTTTTAGTTGGGTTCGTATTTTTACCCGGAGTTTTAGTTCGGTTCGTATTTTTACCCGGAGTTTTAGTTGGGTTCGTATTTTTTACCCGGACTTTTTAGTTGGGTTCGTATTTTTACCCGGAGTTTTAGTTGGGTTCGTATTTTTTACCCGGACTTTTTAGTTGGGTTAGTATTTTTGCCCGGAGTTTTAGTTGGGTTCGTATTTTTACCCGGAGTTTTAGTTGGGTTCGTATTTTTACCCGGAGTTTTAGTTGGGTCCGTATTTTTTACCCGGAGTTTTAGTTGGGTTCGTATTTTTACCCGGAGTTTTAGTTCGGTTCGTATTTTTACCCGGAGTTTTAGTTGGGTTCGTATTTTTTACCCGGACTTTTTAGTTGGGTTAGTATTTTTGTCCGGAGTTTTAGTTGGGTTCGTATTTTTTTACCCGGAGTTTTAGTTGGGTTCTAAATGTTACCCGGACTTTTTTGTTTGGTTCGAATTTTTTACCCGGAGTTTTAGTTGGGTTCGTAATTTTACCCGCACTTTTTAGTTGGGTTCGTAATTTTACCCGGAGTTTTAGTTGGGTTCGCAATTTTACCCGGAGTTTTAGTTGGGTTCGTATTTTTTTACCCGGAGTTTTAGTTGGGTTCTAAATGTTACCCGGACTTTTTTGTTTGGTTCGTATTTTTACCCGGAGTTTTAGTTGGGTACGTAATTTTACCCGGACTTTTTAGTTGGGTTCGTAATTTTACCCGGAGTTTTAGTTGGGTTCGTAATTTTACCCCGAGTTTTAGTTGGGTTCGTAATTTTACCCGGAGTTTTAGTTGGGTTCGTAATTTTACCCGGAGTTTTAGTTGGGTTCGTAATTTTACCCGGACTTTTTAGTTGGGTTCGTATTTTTACCCGGAGTTTTAGTTGGGTTCGTATTTTTACCCGGAGTTTTAGTTGGGTTCGTATTTTTTACCCGGACTTTTTAGTTGGGTTAGTATTTTTGCCCGGAGTTTTAGTTGGGTTCGTATTCTTACCCGGAGTTTTAGTTGGGTTCGTATCTTTACCCGGAGTTTTAGTTGGGTCCGTATTTTTTACCCGGAGTTTTAGTTGGGTTCGTATTTTTACCCGGAGTTTTAGTTGGGTTCATATTTTTTACCGGACTTTTTAGTTGAGTTCGTATTTTTTACCCGGAGTTTTAGTTGGGTTCGTATTTTTTACCCGGAGTTTTAGTTGGGTTCGTATTTTTACCCGGAGTTTTAGTTGGGTTCGTATTTTTACCCGGAGTTTTTGTTGGGTTCGTATTTTTTACCCGGACTTTTTAGTTGGGTTAGTATTTTTGCCCGGAGTTTTAGTTGGGTTCGTATTTTTACCCGGAGTTTTAGTTGGGTTCGTATTTTTACCCGGAGTTTTAGTTGGGTCCGTATTTTTTACCCGGAGTTTTAGTTGGGTTCGTATTTTTACCCGGAGTTTTAGTTCGGTTCGTATTTTTACCCGGAGTTTTAGTTGGGTTCGTATTTTTTACCCGGACTTTTTAGTTGGGTTAGTATTTTTGCCCGGAGTTTTAGTTGGGTTCGTATTTTTTTACCCGGAGTTTTAGTTGGGTTCTAAATGTTACCCGGACTTTTTTGTTTGGTTCGTATTTTTACCCGGAGTTTTAGTTGGGTTCGTAATTTTACCCGGACTTTTTAGTTGGGTTCGTAATTTTACCCGGAGTTTTAGTTGGGTTCGTAATTTTACCCCGAGTTTTAGTTGGGTTCGTAATTTTACCCGGAGTTTTAGTTGGGTTCGTAATTTTACCCGGAGTTTTAGTTGGGTTCGTAATTATACCCGGACTTTTTAGTTGGGTTCGTATTTTTACCCGGAGTTTTAGTTGGGTTCGTATTTTTACCCGGAGTTTTAGTTGGGTTCGTATTTTTTACCCGGACTTTTTAGTTGGGTTAGTATTTTTGCCCGGAGTTTTAGTTGGGTTCGTATTCTTACCCGGAGTTTTAGTTGGGTTCGTAATTTTACCCGGAGTTTTAGTTGGGTTCGTAATTTTACCCGGAGTTTTAGTTGGGTTCGTAATTTTACCCGGAGTTTTAGTTGGGTTCGTAATTTTACCCGGAGTTTTACTTGGGTTCGTAATTTTACCCGGAGTTTTACTTGGGTTCGTAATTTTACCCGGAGTTTTAGTTGGGTTCGTAATTTTACCCGGAGTTTTAGTTGGGTTCGTAATTTTACCCGGACTTTTTAGTTGGGTTCGTATTTTTTACCCGGACTTTTAGTTGGGTTCGTAATTTTACCCGGAGTTTTAGTTGGGTTCGTATTTTTTACCCGGAGTTTTAGTTGGGTTCGTATTTTTTACCCGGAGTTTTAGTTGGGTTCGTATTTTTACCCGGAGTTTTAGTTGTGTTGGTAACTTTACCCGGAGTGTTAGTTGGGTTCATATTTTTTACCGGACTTTTTGGTTGGGTTCGTATTTTTTACCCGGAGTTTTAGTTGGGTTCGTATTTTTTACCCGGAGTTTTAGTTGGGTTCGTATTTTTACCCGGAGTTTTAGTTGGGTTCGTATTTTTACCCGGAGTTTTAGTTGGGTTCGTATTTTTTACCCGGACTTTTTAGTTGGGTTAGCATTTTTGCCCGGAGTTTTAGTTGGGTTCGTATTTTTACCCGGAGTTTTAGTTGGGTTCGTAATTTTACCCGGAGTTTTAGTTGGGTTCGTATTTTTTACCCGGAGTTTTAGTTGGGTTCGTATTTTTACCCGGAGTTTTAGTTGGGTTCGTATTTTTACCCGGAGTTTTAGTTGGGTTTGTATTTTTTACCCGGACTTTTTAGTTGGGTTAGCATTTTTGCCCGGAGTTTTAGTTGGGTTCGTATTTTTTACCCGGACTTTTAGTTGGGTTCGTAATTTTACCCGGAGTTTTAGTTGGGTTCGTAATTTTACCCGGAGTTTTAGTTGGGTTCGTAATTTTACCCGGAGTTTTACTTGGGTTCGTAATTTTACCCGGAGTTTTACTTGGGTTCGTAATTTTACCCGGAGTTTTAGTTGGGTTCGTAATTTTACCCGGAGTTTTAGTTGGGTTCGTAATTTTACCCGGACTTTTTAGTTGGGTTCGTATTTTTTACCCGGACTTTTAGTTGGGTTCGTAATTTTACCCGGAGTTTTAGTTGGGTTCGTATTTTTTACCCGGAGTTTTAGTTGGGTTCGTATTTTTTACCCGGAGTTTTAGTTGGGTTCGTATTTTTACCCGGAGTTTTAGTTGTGTTGGTAATTTTACCCGGACTTTTAGTTGGGTTCATATTTTTTACCGGACTTTTTAGTTGGGTTCGTATTTTTTACCCGGAGTTTTAGTTGGGTTCGTATTTTTTACCCGGAGTTTTAGTTGGGTTCGTATTTTTACCCGGAGTTTTAGTTGGGTTCGTATTTTTACCCGGAGTTTTAGTTGGGTTCGTATTTTTTACCCGGACTTTTTAGTTGGGTTAGTATTTTTGCCCGGAGTTTTAGTTGGGTTCGTATTTTTACCCGGAGTTTTAGTTGGGTTCTTATTTTTACCCGGAGTTTTAGTTGGGCCCGTATTTTTTACCCGGAGTTTTAGTTGGGTTCGTATTTTTACCCGGAGTTTTAGTTCGGTTCGTATTTTTACCCGGAGTTTTAGTTGGGTTCGTATTTTTTACCCGGACTTTTTAGTTGGGTTCGTATTTTTACCCGGAGTTTTAGTTGGGTTCGTATTTTTTACCCGGACTTTTTAGTTGGGTTAGTATTTTTGCCCGGAGTTTTAGTTGGGTTCGTATTTTTACCCGGAGTTTTAGTTGGGTTCGTATTTTTACCCGGAGTTTTAGTTGGGTCCGTATTTTTTACCCGGAGTTTTAGTTGGGTTCGTATTTTTACCCGGAGTTTTAGTTCGGTTCGTATTTTTACCCGGAGTTTTAGTTGGGTTCGTATTTTTTACCCGGACTTTTTAGTTGGGTTAGTATTTTTGTCCGGAGTTTTAGTTGGGTTCGTATTTTTTTACCCGGAGTTTTAGTTGGGTTCTAAATGTTACCCGGACTTTTTTGTTTGGTTCGAATTTTTTACCCGGAGTTTTAGTTGGGTTCGTAATTTTACCCGCACTTTTTAGTTGGGTTCGTAATTTTACCCGGAGTTTTAGTTGGGTTCGCAATTTTACCCGGAGTTTTAGTTGGGTTCGTATTTTTTTACCCGGAGTTTTAGTTGGGTTCTAAATGTTACCCGGACTTTTTTGTTTGGTTCGTATTTTTACCCGGAGTTTTAGTTGGGTACGTAATTTTACCCGGACTTTTTAGTTGGGTTCGTAATTTTACCCGGAGTTTTAGTTGGGTTCGTAATTTTACCCCGAGTTTTAGTTGGGTTCGTAATTTTACCCGGAGTTTTAGTTGGGTTCGTAATTTTACCCGGAGTTTTAGTTGGGTTCGTAATTTTACCCGGACTTTTTAGTTGGGTTCGTATTTTTACCCGGAGTTTTAGTTGGGTTCGTATTTTTACCCGGAGTTTTAGTTGGGTTCGTATTTTTTACCCGGACTTTTTAGTTGGGTTAGTATTTTTGCCCGGAGTTTTAGTTGGGTTCGTATTCTTACCCGGAGTTTTAGTTGGGTTCGTATCTTTACCCGGAGTTTTAGTTGGGTCCGTATTTTTTACCCGGAGTTTTAGTTGGGTTCGTATTTTTACCCGGAGTTTTAGTTGGGTTCATATTTTTTACCGGACTTTTTAGTTGAGTTCGTATTTTTTACCCGGAGTTTTAGTTGGGTTCGTATTTTTTACCCGGAGTTTTAGTTGGGTTCGTATTTTTACCCGGAGTTTTAGTTGGGTTCGTATTTTTACCCGGAGTTTTAGTTGGGTTCGTATTTTTTACCCGGACTTTTTAGTTGGGTTAGTATTTTTGCCCGGAGTTTTAGTTGGGTTCGTATTTTTACCCGGAGTTTTAGTTGGGTTCGTATTTTTACCCGGAGTTTTAGTTGGGTCCGTATTTTTTACCCGGAGTTTTAGTTGGGTTCGTATTTTTACCCGGAGTTTTAGTTCGGTTCGTATTTTTACCCGGAGTTTTAGTTGGGTTCGTATTTTTTACCCGGACTTTTTAGTTGGGTTAGTATTTTTGCCCGGAGTTTTAGTTGGGTTCGTATTTTTTTACCCGGAGTTTTAGTTGGGTTCTAAATGTTACCCGGACTTTTTTGTTTGGTTCGTATTTTTACCCGGAGTTTTAGTTGGGTTCGTAATTTTACCCGGACTTTTTAGTTGGGTTCGTAATTTTACCCGGAGTTTTAGTTGGGTTCGTAATTTTACCCCGAGTTTTAGTTGGGTTCGTAATTTTACCCGGAGTTTTAGTTGGGTTCGTAATTTTACCCGGAGTTTTAGTTGGGTTCGTAATTTTACCCGGACTTTTTAGTTGGGTTCGTATTTTTACCCGGAGTTTTAGTTGGGTTCGTATTTTTACCCGGAGTTTTAGTTGGGTTCGTATTTTTTACCCGGACTTTTTAGTTGGGTTAGTATTTTTGCCCGGAGTTTTAGTTGGGTTCGTATTCTTACCCGGAGTTTTAGTTGGGTTCGTATCTTTACCCGGAGTTTTAGTTGGGTCCGTATTTTTTACCCGGAGTTTTAGTTGGGTTCGTATTTTTACCCGGAGTTTTAGTTGGGTTCGTATTTTTACCCGGAGTTTTAGTTGGGTTCGTATTTTTTACCCGGACTTTTTAGTTGGGTTAGTATTTTTGCCCGGAGTTTTAGTTGGGTTTGTATTTTTTTACCCGGAGTTTTAGTTGGGTTCTAAATGTTACCCGGACTTTTTTGTTTGGTTCGTATTTTTTACCCGGAGTTTTAGTTGGGTTCGTATTTTTTACCCGGACTTTTAGTTGGGTTCGTAATTTTACCCGGAGTTTTAGTTGGGTTCGTAATTTTACCCGGAGTTTCACTTGGGTTCGTAATTTTACCCGGATTTTTTAGTTGGGTTCGTATTTTTTACCCGGACTTTTAGTTGGGTTCGTAATTTTACCCGGACTTTTTAGTTGGGTTCGTATTTTTTACCCGGACTTTTAGTTGGGTTCGTAATTTTACCCGGAGTTTTAGTTGGGTTCGTAATTTTACCCGGAGTTTTACTTGGGTTCGTAAATTTACCCGGACTTTTTAGTTGGGTTCGTATTTTTTACCCGGAGTTTTAGTTGGGTTCGTAATTTTACCCGGACGTTTTAGTTGGGTTCGTATTTTTTACCCGGAATTTTAGTTGGGTTCTTAATTTTACCCGGAGTTTTAGTTGGGTTCGTATTTTTTACCCGGAGTTTTAATTGGGTTCGTATCTTTTACCCGGAGTTTTAGTTGGGTTCGTATTTTTACCCGGAGTTTTAGTTGTGTTGGTAATTTTACCCGGAGTTTTAGTTGGGTTCATATTTTTTACCGGACTTTTTAGTTGGGTTCGTATTTTTTACCCGGAGTTTTAGTTGGGTTCGTATTTTTTACCCGGAGTTTTAGTTGGGTTCGTATTTTTACCCGGAGTTTTAGTTGGGTTCGTATTCTTACCCGGAGTTTTAGTTGGGTTCGTATTTTTTACCCGAACTTTTTAGTTGGGTTAGTATTTTTGCCCGGAGTTTTAGTTGGGTTCGTATTTTTTACCCGGAGTTTTAGTTGGGTTCGTATTTTTTACCCGGAGTTTTAGTTGGGTTCGTATTTTTACCCGGAGTTTTAGTTGGGTTCGTATTTTTACCCGGAATTTTAGTTGGGTTCGTATTTTTTACCCGGAGTTTTAGTTGGGTTCGTATTTTTACCCGGAGTTTTAGTTGGGTTCGTATTTTTACCCGGAGTTTTAGTTGGGTTCGTATTTTTTACCCGGACTTTTTAGTTGGGTTAGTATTTTTGCCCGGAGTTTTAGTTGGGTTCGTATTTTTTTACCCGGAGTTTTAGTTGGGTTCTAAATGTTACCCGGACTTTTTTGTTTGGTTCGTATTTTTTACCCGGAGTTTTAGTTGGGTTCGTAATTTTACCCGCACTTTTTAGTTGGGTTCGTAATTTTACCCGGAGTTTTAGTTGGGTTCGCAATTTTACCCGGAGTTTTAGTTGGGTTCGTAATTTTACCCGGAGTTTTAGTTGGGTTCGTAATTTTACCCGGAGTTTTACTTGGGTTCATAATTTTACCCGGACTTTTTAGTTGGGTTCGTATTTTTTACCCGGACTTTTAGTTGGGTTCGTAATTTTACCCGGAGTTTTAGTTGGGTTCGTAATTTTACCCGGAGTTTTAGTTGGGTTCGTAATTTTACCCGGAGTTTTACTTGGGTTCGTAATTTTACCCGGAGTTTTACTTGGGTTCGTAATTTTACCCGGAGTTTTAGTTGGGTTCGTAATTTTACCCGGAGTTTTAGTTGGGTTCGTAATTTTACCCGGACTTTTTAGTTGGGTTCGTATTTTTTACCCGGACTTTTAGTTGGGTTCGTAATTTTACCCGGAGTTTTAGTTGGGTTCGTATTTTTTACCCGGAGTTTTAGTTGGGTTCGTATTTTTTACCCGGAGTTTTAGTTGGGTTCGTATTTTTACCCGGAGTTTTAGTTTTGTTGGTAATTTTACCCGGAGTTTTAGTTGGGTTCATATTTTTTACCGGACTTTTTAGTTGGGTTCGTATTTTTTACCCGGAGTTTTAGTTGGGTTCGTATTTTTTACCCGGAGTTTTAGTTGGGTTCGTATTTTTACCCGGAGTTTTAGTTGGGTTCGTATTTTTACCCGGAGTTTTAGTTGGGTTCGTATTTTTTACCCGGACTTTTTGGTTGGGTTAGCATTTTTGCCCGTAGTTTTAGTTGGGTTCGTATTTTTACCCGGAGTTTTAGTTGGGTTCGTATTTTTACCCGGAGTTTTAGTTGGGTCCGTATTTTTTACCCGGAGTTTTAGTTGGGTTCGTATTTTTACCCGGAGTTTTAGTTCGGTTCGTATTTTTACCCGGAGTTTTAGTTGGGTTCGTATTTTTTACCCGGACTTTTTAGTTGGGTTAGTATTTTTGCCCGGAGTTTTAGTTGGGTTCGTATTTTTTTACCCGGAGTTTTAGTTGGGTTCTAAATGTTACCCGGACTTTTTTGTTTGATTCGTATTTTTTACCCGGAGTTTTAGTTGGGTTCGTAATTTTACCCGGACTTTTTAGTTGGGTTCGTAATTTTACCCGGAGTTTTAGTTAGGTTCGTAATTTTACCCCGAGTTTTAGTTGGGTTCGTAATTTTACCCGGAGTTTTAGTTGGGTTCGTAATTTTACCCGGAGTTTTAGTTGGGTTCGTAATTTTACCCGGACTTTTTAGTTGGGTTCGTATTTTTTAACCGGACATTTAGTTGGGTTCGTAATTTTACCCGGAGCTTTAGTTGGGTTCGTAATTTTACCCGGAGTTTTAGTTGAGTTCGTAATTTTACCCGGAGTTTTAGTTGGGTTCGTAATTTTACCCGGACTTTTTATTTGGGTTCGTAATTTTACCCGGACTGTTCAGTTGGGTTCGTAATTTTACCCGGAGTTTTAGTTGGGTTCGTAATTTTACCCGGACTTTTTAGTTGGGTTCGTATTTTTTACCCGGACTTTTAGTTGGGTTCGTAATTTTACCCGGACTTTTTAGTTGGGTTCGTATTTTTTACCAGGACTTTTAGTTGGGTTCGTAATTTTACCCGGAGTTTTAGTTGGGTTCGTAATTTTACCCGGAGTTTCACTTGGGTTCGTAATTTTACCCGGACTTTTTAGTTGGGTTCGTATTTTTTACCCGGACTTTTAGTTGGGTTCGTAATTTTACCCGGACTTTTTAGTTGGGTTCGTATTTTTTACCCGGACTTTTAGTTGGGTTCGTAATTTTACCCGGAGTTTTAGTTGGGTTCGTAATTTTACCCGGAGTTTTACTTGGGTTCGTAATTTTACCCGGACTTTTTAGTTGGGTTCGTATTTTTTACCCGGAGTTTTAGTTGGGTTCGTAATTTTACCCGGAGTTTTAGTTGGGTTCG